>JAIUND010004483.1:0-11872 GCA_034699125.1 Gisinianus flammeolus | reverse complement strand
CGCGCGCGGGAATTTCAAATCCAATATGACGAAGCCGATAAGAGAACCAACCACTCGCGACTTTATTGATTCCGAGTAATAGCGCCTTGAATATTCTCGGCTGTTTGGCGCGTAAATAAGTTACTCAATGATTTCAAATTCAAGAGCAAAAACACAAATCATCGGTTTACTGTCATTTCGAATTTTCGGAGAAGTTTAACGACGATTTTAAACTATACTTTTATCAGTAAAAAAGGTTTAAACTTGTCCGAAAAGATTCTCCGCATGTTCTCTTTTGCCCACACCAATATCCAAAAAAGTGATTTTCCGCGAGTGGTTGGTTTTCTGGCGGTATAAAGAGGACTTCATATTGTAGAATTATTATTATTATTATTGTGTATATGGAAAATAGTGAAAATATAGAAACCCTTGTGCAAGTCGGAGTTGCGCCTGCTGTCTGGAAAATAATAATTCTCCACTCCGTTTCCATTTCCACGTCCATTCAGGCCGCAAACGGACGTGGTCCCGCAGATTATTGCGACTGGAATTCCGATGGCGACTAAAACAAAGGCCCCGACGGCGATGACAATAATTAAGACCGTGGTTTTTGTTTTGAGGTGGTGATAAAATTTATATAGGCCGGACGGCGCTGGATCTATGTGTTTTGAAGGCAATGCAAGAATCGGGCTTTCAACGAGCATTTGAGTCGTTTTCTTCTTCTTCCGAGTTTCCATTTTGTTTGCTATCCTCTTTTGTCGTTGTTGTGTGAGAGAGAAATTTGAAATGACTAACGATGAGAAAAGTACACATGGGAATAATGTCAGTGGCATGACAATCAAATCGGAAATATAGAACTAAAAAAGTATGTAAACACACAATCTAAATTATGTATAGAGTTTGCCTAATGGAAAAGTTTGAAATTTGAACATTAAATGATGGAAGTGAACAATTCGTCACGCTTTGACCACCGGTAAAAAACACGAAGACGAATGTATTCAGTTTCAGAGAGACAAACACGAGGCAGTGGTATTTTTATCGTTTTCGTTTTCGGTCTCGTTCCTATTAAAAAATAATTTATCCACACGAATGTTTGGCTACTCCATAATTAACTTCCCCTTCATGTCTTTACTCGTTCCAAAAATTGATGGAGGAAAACTATATGCAAATTCAATATTGAATGAACTGAACAGCAACTAAATTTATTCACGAATGATTGAATTTTACTGGCGACTTATTAAGTATATATTCTATACATATTTGTGTTCTTATTCTATTGATTTTGATACAATTTTTCGCAGAGCATTTCGCAGACCAAAACTTTTTTTAAATTTTAGTTACCTAACTATAAATTAACCAACTAATTTGGGTTGTGAAATTCACATTGATTGTGATCGTTATATAGAATCTGTAAATCCATTTTCATAATGTTTATATTAATTCATGGTGTGCAGATATATAGAAAATGAAGAGAAGTGCAAAACTATTGGAGGATTTCCTCATCAGAATCCAATGATTTTATAATTATGAAATTAATTAATTGGAGGACTGCGGAATCCATTTTTTCTGATATCGTTTTCATTACAAAAAATCGGATTTGCATTTTCTCAAAATTAAGCTGAAAAGGCGCCATGTGGAATCCGATTGATTGCCTTTTCTCTAACACCACATTTTACAATTAAGTATATACGAGCGAATGAAAACCAGAGAATAGTTTGTCAATTTTCTTGTGATGCGGGATCCTGATTTGACATCTATTTTCAATACTTTTATCCATTTTCGTAACATTGTCTCCTCGTTTATACCCAACAAATACATGCTCCACAATTCAAGACGAAAAAGGAATTAAAATAAAAATAAAAGAAGGGCAAAAGATTTGTCATGGCAAGTCTTTTTAAAGATTCTCCATCGTTTTCAAGTTGATTGGTTTAGATTTATTTTGTAAAATGTAATGACATTCATTAAGTCAGTGCAAAATTTATATTCAAATCCATTGGAATTGCAAATTGCAATTCATCAATGAAATCGTACAAAAGAACGACAAAATGAAGTTTTTTAATTTTATGAATACAAAAAATTTCTTTATTTCCAGAAGGGAAATTTGAAAAGAGATTAGAGAAGTATAGCAAAATGAAAAATTGATACAAAATAAAAAGATTTACAAATAAAAATGTGAAGAGCTGAGTTTTTCTGAAATCGTGGTTGTCATTTTAAGTGTGTTGAAATCTATAGTTGCAAGCCTCTCATCATTTTCAATCACCACTATAAAACTTTGCATGGGCGAGCCGACCGTCCGAAGAAAAAGGAGCCAAAGCGTCTGTTAAACCTAAACAAACAAAAAGCAGAATCCCAAATTATGAAAAAGATTCTGCATTTTCATGTAATAATGCGAAAAATCATCGAATCATTAGGATTTGCTAGATAAAATAAATGAGTTCAAAAAGGCAACTCACGTTGAGAATATATAAAATCAAGGTCAAAGTAAAAAGTGACTTGAAGATCGGGCATCCGTTGAATAGCGAAGCAGGAACTGACCCAGGAAATCGGAAGGTTCAATTCCGAGTCCTGTCCCCAAGTGGTCAAGAAAATCCCCAACCTTTTTAGCCCTGAAATTGGAATCATTTGAAAAAACTAAGATACAATTTAAAATTACAATTTGGCAACCAAATGGTTAAACCGGCTTTTTTGAGTTTACCAGTCAAATCGGAGAGAGCTGCGCTGGTTTTCAATCGTCCCAAATCCTCTGCATTTCCTGTAGTTTCTGTTGAGCGGAGTCGATTACAAACTTCTTCCGGGATCCCCGTGAAAGCCGAGTCCAAATTCGGGCAATTCACATGTGCCGGTTGCCAATGGAATTTCAGTTGAATGTCTTCAACTCCCCGAAATATTTCAAACGCATGCGAAAGTGTGACATCCAGCTCACCGGCATCTTGAAGCGTCAATTGTTTAATATTCGGGAATAATTCGTGTAGATTCCTCAGCCAGAGTGAAGAAATAACACGCCGAGAGCCGTTGATGATTAAATTTCGGACGGAGGTGCAAGGGGATTTGAGTTTCCCGCCATCACCAAATAATTCATCCCAGATTTGGAGTTGGACGGTGAGCAATTTTGGGAAATGAGCCGACAAATCAATATCATGAGGGAAAATAGACAGGATGCACAATTTTTGGTTTTTCATTTTTTCATTTTTAAAGTCCGGCAAAAGAGGAGTGGGATCGTTCAATTTTGAATTTTCATGGACTTTCCGTTCATGCCTTGTCGCTTCTTCTCGTTTCAAGTGGTTAAAATTCAAAATTGAACGATCCCACTCCTCTTTTGCCGGACTTTAAAAATGAAAAATTGAAAAACCAAAAATTGTGTATCCTCCCTAATACGATCGAAAGATTCTCTTTTGTCCGCATTCAGTTTGAGAGTTTTGACGTTGGGAAGGCGGGGAATACGAAAATCGGGGAGAAAGGAAGCGAGCCATTGCAGCTGGAGGACTTGAAGGAACTTTTCACTGGAGACGAGAATCTGGTTAAAAGCTGCCGTAAGCTGCGTAATCTCGAGCAGCAATTCGGCGGGTTCTCTGAACCTTCTGTGACTCATAATATTGAAGTTTATAATAGTGATTTGCTGGAATTCCGGTTTGGCTACTGCCAATTTCTGTAATTCTTCCAGTTGGATTTCTTCCGAGTCGTAGGAAAAGTTCTTGAACAAATGAATCCGAGATGTCCAGAAATCTGTGGGAGTATCCAGAAACGTAAAATCCTGGATTTCCTTCAAGTTTGGAGCTCCAGCCCGGATTTTGCCAGCTGTCGATGTTAAAGGAGAAGTCACCATTCGTCCCATCCCATTAAATTTCACCAAGGAAGGAAGTGAGAAAGGAGTGAATTCTGGTCTTCCAGTCCATTCGTGAAGAACATTTTCATAATATGCCTCCAAAAATAACAGTTCCGTCACGTTCGGGACTTGATGATTGAACAATTTTATCAAGGACGGCTTGTCAAATGTAGGTTTTAACAAGCTCAATCGATGGATCCGTTTTCCATGACTCGAGAAGAATTTCTGACATTCAATTTCGGTCAAATTTTTCCATTCGAGATAGAAATTTGTACAGGGAAAGTCCACGGAATTGTCCAGAATCTTCTGGAGATCTTTAAAATCTCGTCCCAATTTTGGTTTATATTTAATAGTTACCCGGCAACGATCTCTTTTGAGGATTTCTTTCGTCGCGATGTTCTTCCAGGATTTTTGCACCAGACGAATCCTCTTCAGGTCGGGAATGTTCAAATTGGACATTATTCCGTCAAAAATCTATGATTATGTTAATAATATTAATATTAACGTTAATATGAAGAAGAACATGCATCAGAGTTTGGTATATCTACAACTTTTGTTCTATTATTTAGGATTTACTTATAATCTAAAGTAATTGGTAATTAATTACCAGCGGGCTTCGGAAAGCTGTTTTGTGCTGACTCGACCATGGAGACATTCGTTGACTGCACATTTGACGATGAGTTGGAAGCGGAAGTGAAAGAATCCGACAGTTTCAGCCGCTTCTTGAGACTTCGTCCGTCCATTTCGTCACCAACTGGAATTCCATCAGAAATTTAATTAGATGCAAATTAGTGATGGATTACAATTAAAAATCAAACAACTACATTAAATCCACACATTATGAAATATCAAATAGAAATACAACACCCCAAATATGTATATATGTGCGGACACGAATTTATTTTCCTCGCTCTCTTTTTCTTTTCTAGTACATTTTATTACTTTTGTTTGCACACTTTGACCTCGACTTTTTTACAGAGTGAATTTACAAGGAAAATTAGAGAGAATTTAATTTGATATTGCCACAGTTTGCCAGATCACAGTCAAAATGTAGGTGAAAAGTATGAAAATGAAAAAATACACACAGCAAATGGCTAAATCATGTTCAACTATTATTTACAGCTCAAGTCAAAAAACTCACAATATTTTTGCTTATATTTACATTTGAAAAATGAAAATGGAAATACTCTCAACTAAGTATTTAAAAAAGAAACGGACTCACATTTTGTTAATGCAGATTAATTTCTTCTTTTTCTCCAAATCGAATATCGAATTTTCCAGTCACTTTTGACCAAATATTTTCGGCTTGTCTACACAAATTGTCATGAAATTTGTAGTGAAATTATTGACTTTGCACAATTTAAATGAGGAAAAACTAAAATGGCTGTCTTTCTTTCTCTCTCGTCGTTTCTCAATCAATTGTGGGCAAAGGCAAAGTTGTTGATGCTTTTGAGGAGGATTTCTGTGTGAATTAGTGAGTTGTTATTTTGTTTAAAAATGAAGGGACTGACGATTGACGATAAGACAAAATACATGTTCATAATTGTACAGTTAGATAACAGTCAATTAAGTACGTTCCTTGACTCGACTTGAAGTGAGTTAAATCCATTGGATTATAAATAGAGCTATATATATTCTCACGGCTCGTCGTAAGTATATCGCAACTCAAGAAATCCGGATACAGAGACATGCATTTTATGTAATTTCTCTTTAGGCTGGATTTTTGTGTGCAATGTTGCCTCCTCTGACAATTCTAATACAATTCTACAATAATGCTTTCCTTCCTCCGGATTATCGACTTCAACGGATTATTTCACTGCTATTAGCTATTAGACAATGTATATTAGATGTAACCGCACGGCAACTCCACATATTAATATGCAGTGAACACAAAAGTAAATACATATTCACTTTGCTGTTTCAGTATTTTCAATGTAGGCGTGTTAATTAGCTCTCGCAGGGAAATCGACATGATATAAACGTGCATGCTTTTTGGCGTTGACTTTTCTGCTGCCTTTCACAAATTGATCGGCAGAAATCCGTTGAATTTTTTCTAATAATAAATGAACAATGGAACTAAACAGCAACCAAAGGCAGGAAGTAAATATGGGTACATGTTCTGCTGATGAATCGGGCTGACATTTTTTTGTAGGTTATCCAAGTGTATACAAACAAATTTTGTATTATCACTTTACGAGTGATTGCTTTGTTTGACCTCTGGAGGTCACCAAAGTTCGAACAATCAAGTTGGTCGTAGAGCGTCGAGTTAAAGCCAGGAAAATTCAGAATTGTATGCTGATCAACGTTTGTTAAACGACTTGACCACATTTCTCAACCGTTTGACCTCTTGACTCCAGGTAAAGTCCTGAGAAAGGTCCAAAATCAAAATGGTCGTACTGCTTCGTGCCAAAACCAAATATGCTCGTAATTTTATGATGATTAAACCTTGTTAAGCGACTTGACCTAAATTGTGAACCGTTTGACCTCTTGAGGCCATCAAAATCACGAAAAAGGTCAAGGTGGTGAGCTGTCACCTAAAGTGGCGGTGGTTTGGGAAACTTTGTATTCACGCTTGCGACGACCAAAAAAGTAAGTCTCATTAGCTGAAACCTTACATCACTTATAAAATGCTCATGCGGCAATAGTTTGTGCAGTCGGTTTTGTACATGTAGGGAGGAGAAAAATAATTGTCTTTGAATATATTTTAATACGTCCATCATGCCTGTAGACGGTAAAATTTCCAGCCTAGTAGGCTGAGCCTACGCCAACCCCCGCCTTGGGTTTTTAGCCTACGCCATCACCCGCCAACCCGAAATAGCCTACGGCAACCCCCGCTTTGCAGAAAAATTGCAAAAGTAATGAACTCAACCCTAAAACATAATATTCGGGAACTGCGGTAATTCATTTACCCAAAATTGACCCAGAATAATGTGACCCAAAATTTAACCTAGAACAAAGATTTTGACCGAAATTGGTCTAGCTTACTAATTGTGACTCGACTTTGGTCTAAAATAAGTGTTTTGCCCTAAATTTGACCTAAAACAAATGATTCGGCATAAAATTGACCCATTTCTAATTTTTTGACCTCAAACTGATGTAATGTAAGAATTTTAACCCAACAATTGACCTAACTTTTCTATTGTGACCAAAATTTGGCCCAAACTACAAATTTTGACGAAAACTTGTATTTTACATCAGTTTTGGTTCAAAATATTTATATTAAACTAGGCCAATTTTGGGTCAGAATATATAATTTAGGTTGCATCTAGGTCAATTTATAAATTTCAGGTCAAATGCAAGTCAAAATATTTATTTCAGGCCCAAGTAAGGTGAATTTTGGGTCAAAATATTTGTTCTAGGTCAAATTTGGGCCAAACTAATTAATTTAGGTCAAAATTTGTGTCACGTCAATTTGTATACTACATGGAGCAAAAACTGAGAAGTTATGGTATATGGAAAAGCCGGTGGATACTACGGTATATATACATCCTTCAGTGTAAATTCAAAAATATTGCCACCTCACATGAGAATTATACAACAGGGATTGGACACAATTTTAGCGTTTTTGCTAAATTCGTGTCCGATTCCAGAGAACTCCTCTCAGCCCCTATACTCGTGTACACGAAGTGTAATGTATATAGAGTATTGGGGCTTTCAGTCTAGATATTTCCATAAGAATTTCACATTTCTCCCACAGACATTTAATTAAATGACTTGTGATTATCCAAGTCGGATATTTTCATTTTAATTAGTATAGTAGCAATACAAAGGTTGTTAATTTGTATGGAATATGAATTTACATTCTGTATTTAAATTTTGAATTAGGATTTTATAATTTGTGTTTTTAGTTTACCTAAAATGTTTCTTGCAATAAAAAGTTCTCATATAAAAACAACTCGGCTTTTTGTCAAAAAAAAAAAAAACAGAAGCATTGACAATTTCACTCGTTGACAATTTCACTGTCCAAACATTTATATACAAAGTCTGAAGTCTGGAGTATTTAGATGTGTTCTACATGTATTATACGCTTGACGCCTTCATATTCAAAGCTCCGTTTTAAACTTTTGTTTTGTATTTTCCAAGGTACATATGTATATATAAAGTATTTTCATTTTTAAAGTTTAAACCCATATTTTGTATTTATTTATGCACACCACAGAACAAGAATTATGGGGGGGGGGGGGGAACAAAACAAAAAAATCAGTCAAATTTTGTGGGAAACTTCCCTAAAATTGACAGTTTTCCATATATAAATAGGACTCCTATTATAGGAGCTTATTTTTATTTCTGAAACGGAGGCATTTCAATTTTGAAAAGAAGAGAAATCAATATCCGAAAAGGAATATTATATTTATCATTATTTATGTATATATAGGTATATTTAAACATAATTTTGAAATCCCTCATTAATCTTGTTGAATTCAACTGTTAAATTGCATATAAATATGTACGCACAACCTCAATTCCCTATTCCATATTCCCTCTTGGCCTATAGAAAAAGGGAAGGTGGATTGTATATAGGTGCTGTAAAAGTATATATAAACGTTTCCTTTTTTTTTTCTCACATTCCATTTCTCTCCGCCTTCTTCTTTGTCACTCGACGAAAAGAAGAGAAAAAAGTCGGCATTCTGATTTTATCTTTGGTTGAGTGCATATTACTTTTGAGTGAAAAAAAATTGGGAATCCAAAATTAACAACTGGATATTTGTTCACATCAACGTATAATAGTGATTAATTAAAGAGCATCAATTACAAGGGGATAATTTGTTTGGAGTGATTTTATTTTCAACAGTCGGAGAGAAAAAGAAACAATGGAAATGGAGGATTTGAATTTGTATGGGTGGACGATTAAGCAATTAGCTGCTGCTGCTATTGGGGACGAGAGAAAAATACGACAAATGAGTGACGAAAAGCTGAATATCGTTAGCTCCAATAATGATAATGAGACAGAAAATCAAAAAGAGTCAAGTCCAAAAGCTCACGTAAGTACAAAAACAACATGACCAAAAATAAGTATAAATAAACAAAAATAATATGCAATGAATCCGTATTTAATTAGTGGATTTTTGAAAGTAACTTTGCCGAGTTTTAAAATTTCGTTTTTATTTATTAACAGTCGATTGAGATTGAAGAGGTGAATCGTCTCAATGGAATTATCCATCATTTGAATGAAACCAACAAATTGGTCAACACTAAGTTGGACTCGGTTTCCATGGACAAAACGGCACTCGAGTCGGATTTGAAAGACAATGAGATTTTGGTGGAGACTTCTTCACAAGAAAAAAGAAAATTGGAGGAGAAACTTGAGCAGAATTAGAAGGCTACAGATATTTTGCTGGAAGTCCTGGAAGATTCATGTCAGAAAATCCAAGAGCTTCAAAATGAAATGAAGAAATTTCTTGATGGAGCCGCCATAATTGCCATCCCATGGGAAAAGAATCTGAAGAAACTCCTGGAATTATCAAACGTTGAATTTGCCATCAAAATCCTGGAAATCTTGGCTGTTCTTCATGCTGACAAAATCCCTATTTCATTTGTGCAATCGCTTCTGTCTGTAAACGACCGGAAACTCGACAAAGGCCTCAAATTGCTCGAGTTTTGTTCACTCATCAAAATCAATGGGAATTTTCTGAGCCTGGACCGACAGCTCCAGTCCATCATCGTCCGAAATTTGAAATCAGTTGAAGGATTTGAAAAGAAAATATCCAAATTGATTAGCAATTGCTATTGGGTTCTGGACGAAATCCAACTGGAGCACGACGAGAGTGACGAAATTTTGCTCAATATCCAGCAAATCGTGGAGGATCCTTTTAATCTCATCCCCGACACTAAAAAATTCCTGGATTTAATTTGGAAGTTGGGCAGTGTTTTGAATCAAGCGGACAAATACGAAGAGTCCGCTCAAGTCTACACAAAACTCCACAACAAGGGTGTTAAACAATGGGGGGAAACTCACCAGAATACGCTCGTTGTGCAATATAATTTGGCTCTAGCATTGCAATGCTCAGGGAAATGTGAAGAGGCTCTCAATTTGTACGTGGAAGTCGTCAAGAAGATGGAAATTCATTTGGGCTCGGATCACCAAGAGACAATCAAAGCCAAATCCACCATTGCCGATGCACTCCGACATCAAAAGGGATTTGACGAGTCTTTGAGTTTGTGGAGGGAATTGGAGCAACAAAAGAAGAAAATGTTTGATGAAGATCATTCAGAGATCCTCGAAATACAAAGGGAAATCGCGTTGATATTTGGGAAGCAAGCTGAATGGGACAAAGCTCTCGTCATGTACGAGGAAATCGAGAGGAAACAAATCAAAATATACGGAGGAAATCATCAAGAAACTCTGAAAACGAGAGTCAGCAAAGCAAGTGTCTTAATTAAGTCGGGCAGAGTCGACCAGGGTCTGGATTTATTGCTCCAAGTCCGGGAGAAACAACAGGAAAGCATTTTGGGTGTGGATCATTCACAGTCGGACACTGAAACTCTGGATCAAATTGCTCATGGATTGAGGAAACATGGAAAACCGTTGGAGGTCTTGGAAATTTACAAGAAAGTTCACGAAACGAAAAAAGAACTCCTCGGAGAAAATCATTCAACGACAATTCAAGCTCTGAAAAATCTGGAGATTCTCACTCAACAGCTGGAGAAGATTGATGGACAACAGGGAAAATGAAATCACACATGGATTTCCTCTCATCTCTATATAATTTAAGTATAAAATCCTAATTTTGTTCTCATTTTAGTTCTTTCTTTCTTTTTCTTATCCTTATACTTTCATATTGTTTAATTCTTTTATATGTGGATATTTACAGTACAGTACAAAATTTAAATGTACATATTGAATTGTCATGAATTCAGAGATGTTTGATGAATCGAACATTTTGAATCCATAAAATATATTACTTGCAAATACAACCCCATTCTGATATCTTATTCATTACATTTGTTCTATAGGATTTGCATTGCAATTTCCTTTTGTCATCCCATTATTTCTTCCTGGTTTAAATTGAGGATGTATAAGCACATAAATTAATGAAAATTCAAAATAAAGTTCATGAGCGGACAACATAATGTTTGGACATTCCTTTCAAGACATATAGGTATATTATTATGAAGAACAAGCCAATTCCATAAGGAAGTGACGTCAAAGAAGAAGAACACCTCAAATATCTATTGATGTGTGTGGAAACGATAATAAAAGCTTCGTTCGAAACTTATTTTAATCGAAATCCAATTGCAGGTTACATCCCGCACACACGAGGAATAAAACGATTATGTTGAACAAAACAAAAAATCGCTCAATTTGTCGGGAAAACTTAAAAACGATTTTTAAAATAAAGGAAATTTTGTATTCGTAATTCATATTTTGTGGTCCAGGACTTCCAATGATTGAGATTGAGCCACAATATGATTGACTTTTCCCAAATAATTATTACAAAATAAGACCACTTCTTCCCATGTAGTTAAAAGTCAAAGTCGTTGAGGAAGTCAAGAGCACATGCAAGTGTATGAGGCAATATATAGGAAAAGATTATAGATAAAAAAATTTGACAGGAACTGTAATGGGGAAATGTGGACAACGGGAAGCGCTCAAGGTTTTTATCTCTTAAACTCCGAACGATTCTTTGTTTGATTTCAATGGACTTTGCCTTGACCGTGACCCACAATGAAAATTAAATATTAGCCAAGATATTGAGAAGATCAATCTTTTGACTTCATTTGTTCTGTGTGTGTCTGTGTGTGCGAGAGAAAGAAAGATCACTTCGGAATTTTTACAATTAGAAGATTGTGAATCCAAACTCTAAACATGAGCTTCACATTTAAAATTGGAATTTTCTTCCTCGTTTTCGTCACCGTAAGTCACATTTTGGAGCCAACTTTCTTTTGTTTACTGGAAACGTCAACATTCATTTTGTGGACGGAGTGTAATTTTGTAGGGATTTTTCGGCTTAAAACGATTATATAAAATTCATTCTGTTGTGAGATTTAGGTTGGTTCAAGCCCGACCAGTTTAATAAAATCCGAGTATTTCAGTCGAGAGCATGGACCGACACACAACGAAATGTCCATTCT
>JAIUND010004482.1:0-11873 GCA_034699125.1 Gisinianus flammeolus | reverse complement strand
ATTATTATGAACGTTAGACAAAGGAGAGTAAACTTATTACTATTATTATATTAGTGATGTATACTGTGGAGTAGATTTTATGCGATGAACTGCAACGAGTTGTTTAAATTATTGTTTATTAATTACTATTACTGAAAAATAGTGAAAGGTGATCACTGGCTTTGACATTGTGCGTATTCTGTATGTGGATTGCCTTGTGTTGATTTCACCGTCAATCAATCCCTAATAATTATTTTTATCTATAAATACTACACCACAAACACTGGGAGGCACTTTTTTTTAATTTGAAAAATATTTATTTATGTTTTGTGAACGTATTTTTTGGAATGACGAAAAACAAAAAAAAACAAAAAAAAAACGCACCACATTTTCTTTTGCAGAGGACACACACAACGACGAAATCAGTATCTCTGTATATGTACAGGAAAAATAATTAAACTAATAAAAACTAGCGTAGAAATTGGCAGTCTTAAAAAAATAGTCAGTGGAAATCAAGTCAATAATAAACAAGTAGAAATTGTGAGATGATCCCACCTGAAGCATTTTTAAAAATGATGATGATGATGATGATGCATGTGAGGATATTTTTGTATACAAATTTCCAATTTTCTTGTCACTTCTTTTGTTTAAATACCTTACACATTCTTTTGATTGACTTTTGGCTAAACGTAAAGATTGGTGATGACATTTGAGGGAGGGGGACACGAGAGTTTGCACTTTTATGAAGGCATATTTAAAATTCCGCATTTGTAAAAAGACACGATTATAAATCAATCATCACTCGAGTGATGCTCAAAAAGTGTCCAATTCACATTTATAAATAAACATTAAAAATCACTCTCAAATTGTTGGGGGGGGAGGGGGAACAAAAGAATATGATAGATTTTCCATCCTATTTACGTCTCATTCAACAAATGCTTCTTCTTATCCAATGAAAAGGTGGGCAACAAAATAATAAAAAAATTGATATTTTTGTTATCTAAAACTCCATTCATCTTGATGTTATGGCAGCAATCATTTTCCTTAGCATTGGCTCAGGCTGGCATTCGCGTGGATCACACTCCATCATTCCAGTGGAGCCACATCTATGACAAATGACAATTAGATTAGGAAATGTGCACAACATAATAATATGTCAAATTCATACAACTGCATGTGAATAATGGAATAATTGTGAAATTACCTGCACTCTAGGCACGGCCCAGATGTAGCCATGATGACTTGCCCCGTTTCATAATAATCCCCTTGGATTTCACAACCAGGTCCAGTGGCTACATTACTCGAAGGAGATCCTCCAGTTTTATCATGACCCGATTGACCTCCATTGTTTAGCATTTGGCTGTGATAGTATGATGGGGGGAAGAGTGGCGGGGATGTCGTACTATTCCCATTACTAACCTCGCATGTGTATCTCGGACAACAAAATCCAGGAATGGCCTAAGGAAAAATGCAAAGCAGAAAAACAGTTCAGTTAGACATGCAAACAAGAATGCAATTGCAAATACCTAGCTATATCAAAAAAATGATGGAGATTTGTGTTTACCTCTTCATAACAGCCAGGGATTGGAGGTGGGCAACTCTGTTGTAGGCAAATGATATCCCCACGGAAACAGAAACAGAAGTCGCATGGATCATCCCGTGGGATTTGTTGGGCGGACATGTAGACTCGTCCATCGAATAGACAAGCTCCACTGGACATGGCTGGAGCGGCTGTTGAACTACTAGCTGGATATGGCCATGGGGCAGGTGAGGGTGTCACACTCGTCGTTGTCGTCACTGGATATTGAGAACCGGCTGTACTTACGGACGTCGTCTCCGTCGAGTCATTTGTTTGAGAAACGGGTAGTATTTCATTTTCAATAGTGCTACTAGGCGGAAAAGTGGAGGAGGACGACGAGGAGGAAACGTTGTCAATCGAACTGGTGGTCGAAAAAATAATTGAAGGGAGGATGGTCGTAGATTCGGCCTCACTAATCTTCTCACTAGCATTGTAGACCAAACTAGAACTCCCTATTGGGGCCACTTCTACTTCTGGAGTTTTTGTTGTTGTTGTTGTTGGTGTTGGTGTTGTTGTTGGATTCAAAGTTGTCAAAGTACTGTTGTTGTCCACACTTGTCGTCCCATTTGTAACTCCCATAACGGATGAAGACGAGGAGACGGAGGAGACGGATGATGATGAAGATGAGGAGACCATGGAGACTTCCGTATGACTATCCACGCTTGTGCTCGTGACGACGGGTACTGGAGCTGGTGAACTGCTTCCAATTAGCTCGGGTGTCGTCCCCAAAATTTCATCAGTTGTTTGTGGCTTGAGACTTGCATCGGATGCGCCTTGTCCATTTTCAAGATTACTTGTCCCTGGGGATTTCGTACTGCCCGGTAAAACAGTGACTACGGATTCGGGGGCTTCAGTCCCTTCGGACGAGTCACTCAATATTGGATGATCCTCCACCACATGGCTCCCATTTCCGGCTACTGCTACTGTCGTTGAAGTCGAGGATGCGGCTGCTGTGGATTGACTTGACTCGGTCGAGGAGGAAGAAGAACCCTGGATATTTTCTGGAGTTTCCGGTTGACTACTCGAAGATGCTGCTGCTGCCGAAGTGGTGGTTTCTAAATTCTCAATTGTTGAACTCGTTACATCTACTTTGTTCTCAGCAGATACGCCAACAGTTGAAGAGACTGGACTTGCAGTGACTGTGACTAAACCTCCAATTGGTGTAACATCCTTTGATTGCTCTGGCTCGGGCGTTACAGTAATTGAGGGTGCGCTACTTGAATTATCTGAAATTAATATAACATTCAAATTGAATGAATTAATGAATTAATTGCCATGAATTAAATGTGACAAAGGGATTTAATCATTTTAATATTTGTGTAAAGTATAAAATATGTACCACAGGTGTATTCAGGACAGCAAATGCCAGTTTTGTAATTGGGTTTACAAGTTCCGATATCAGTGGGGGCTGGTCGACAGTGGACAAGGAGACAATGGACGATACTATTTTGACATGCGCAAGCCAGTTGACATGGGGTGGAGGGTGGGATCCGGGATCCATTTCGATATGTCACTCCTTCGACAAAGCAACTTCCTTCCCCTGGAATCCGAACGATGGGCGTACTCTCATCTGAAGTCTCCTCAGACTCAGTGGTGGTCGTGGACGACGTTTCTCGGTTGTAATCCTCAGTGGAAGTTGTACTGGCCACTCCATTGATATCATTCACACTATCCGATACAAGTTGTTGTTGTCGCACGGTGGTGGAAGGGACTTCCGGTTCCTTGGATGAACTCGATGATGATGATGATGACGATGATGATGTGGAATCCTCTGGGTCGTCAGAGATAGACTCGGCCGTGGTGGCTTGGGACCCCCCTTCTACACTGTTATCCGTCGAGGATTGACTCTCAGTGGATGATGATGAAGAAGAAGACGAGGACTCGACGGACTTGGATGTGGTTGAGGAGCTGCTTCCATCTGTGGACAATTTGACTGTTGTGACTTCCTCTGTGGTGCTGGTGGATGATGATGCTTCCATGTCATCCGCAGGTCGTTTTGTACTACTCGATAGCGAGACTTGAGACACTTCAGAAGGAATCGTTGTTTCGCCATCCTGTTCAATCAGTGTAGTGGTGGTGGCTTCGATTTTCTCTGTTGAACTGATTGCAATTGATTGGACGGTTTCACTAGAAACGGGTACGCTCGACGCAGAACTGGATACATCTTCAATTCGTACAGTTGTCGCTTCGGATGGGGAATCTGATTGTTCGCTTGATGAAGCGGATGAAGATGATGATGAAGATGGTTGTCCAGTGGGTGACTCTTCAAGTGGGCTCAAAGTTGTTCCAGCTGATGATGATTGTTCACTGCTGCTGCTGCTGCTGCTACTGATACTTGGGGATGAAGTTGTGAGTCCATCAGTTGATTTGTCGGATTCGGAAACGCCTGTTGTTGCCGGAGCTTCACTTGAAACCGATTGAACAGTTGGCGGGATTCTTTCGGTTGTCATTGGTTCCGGGTGATTGACATCGTCGTGGACGACATTTGTATCTTCTTTCTCTGAAACGGCGTCAACGTGATGGCTTGGGGTGGTTGTCACTGGAGGGAGAGATGTTGACGATGAGGAGGATGCTGAAGAGGATTCACTGGAAGAGACGCTACTACTTGAACTTTGACTGGGAGTAGAACTGGTGGAGGAAATCTCTGTACTGGTTTCATTTTCTCGTTGGAGTGGCATCACAGGGATCATTTCATCATTGGGTTTTTGTTCTGGAATGATGACCATGTGATCATCCGAAGTGGAGACGGCAAATGCTGGTTTGGTTGTTTTATTTCCAATCTTTTCACTAATGTTCACGACATTTATTGTTGTTGTTGTTGTTTGTTCTTGGTCCTCAGAGGAGGGTGAGATCGTGGTTGCGAGTCCTTGAGTTGTCAATCTTTGTTCCGTTGATGAAGCCAAAGAAGGTGGTGATGAACTTCCGGTGGCTGGAACAATGGTTGTAGCTTCCTCGCTCCCGACATTTGAGGCGGTGGGAACGATCCTTTCTGTAGCCACACTGGAGGCAGCCCCTTCGGATGATGGAGAAGAAACGTTTTCAGTCTCATTAGAAAGTCCTCCAGATGATGGTAAAGTCGTCTCTTGACTTTCACCTTGAACGGTGGTCCCACTTGGTGATTCTGAATTTGTTGAACTTTGTGTACTGGATGGAATCCCAGATGATGGAGATGAAGATTGTAATTGGGATTGTCCAGTGGCGAGAGAAGTTTCCCCTACTGATGGATTCTCAGTTGAGCCTGGGATATTTTGTTCCAAATCCCCCAAAGTTGGTAATTTAGTGGACGTTTCTACTTCTTGACTCGTCGTTCCTGATTCTTTTTCATCTGATGACGTGGTGGTGGAGGAGGATGCAGAAGTTGGAGAGCTCGTTGTGACACTGACATTTGCAAATTCGGCAGCAGATGAAGACAGTTTTGGTTGTACAGTCGTCAAATCCAGTTCCTGCTGCATTGTTACGTCAGAGTTGGCTTCCGTAATTCCAGTAGGAGCTTGAGTCGAGTCTTCTGGTTCTTGACTGGACGACGGGGAAGAGGCAGCAGAAGAAGTGGTGGGAGAAATTGAGCTGGGAGTTGTCGTCACGCTCGAGTCAACGGGTTCTTCTGGAATGACATGAACGTGAACGGTGGTCGCCTCACCTGCTTCATCTTGCTGTGAATTCTCTTCCCTTTCTGTTGTGGCCGATGAACTTTCTCCAGAAACTTGACTACTACTGCTACTACTGACACTGCTACTGCTACTGCTGCTGGTTGTACTACTCTGAACTAAATTCTCAGAATTGGTAGCCGGGGCATCAGTAGACGTTTCTTTTCCCAATGTCGTCGCCACTGCATCTTCCACTGGAGCCACCGTTGTTGAGCCAATTGAAACTTTTGATCCGGTCACGAGTTCTTCCGGGGACTCCGTTTCGCTGGAACTGGAACTGGATGCATCCATTTTCTGGGTGGTCATGTGAATCACGGCCTCTTCCCCTTCCGAAACTTTCTCGTCACTCACCGTCAAATGAGACTCGGTGGATTGTTGAGCACTCGCAGAGTCGGATTGAGATTGAGCAGAAGAAAGTGTTGTCACTTCTTGGGTCGTCACGGACTCCTCTTTAATTTTGCTTGGTGGGCTGAGTGTCGTAGCAGTAGCTTCTTCAATATCTTTTGATGGCAAGATGGTCGTGGATTCAACTTCACTTGTAGATTCAGATGCTCCACTTGATTGAACTGATGCTGGACTGGAGGAGGATGGTGGAAGGGACTCGTCAGTCGAGCTAGAGATTTCTCCAGGGAGAATCGTAGTATGATGCCCGGATACGTCAACGTCAACGTCATCATGATGATCATCGTCAAGATCATCCGTCACACTCTCGGGAGTGGTGGTGAGTAACATTTCTTGAGCTGTTCCCGCGGAGCTTGCGCTTGAACTACTCAAACTATTATTAGTATTTTCAGGTAATTCCGTGGCAGTCGTGTCCACTTTCTCTGAAGCTGTCTCATTTTGTACTGTGGAGGGACTCACAGTCGTCTCAGACTCTTTACTTTCCGTTGACGAAGAGGATGAGGATGATGATGAGGACGATGATGCTGGAGAAACTGTGGTGGTCGCGGTGTCATTAGCCATTTGCAAGTTTTCTGGTGGTGGTGGACCAGTCGGAGTTTCCACTGGAGAAGTAACATCTTGAGCAACTGGCGAGGCGGTAGAAGTGAGTTCAGATCCAATATTTTCAGATTTATCCGTTGAGGCTGCTGGAAATTCTGGAATCAAAGTGGTCTGTCCATTGATTTCCATCTCTGTTTGTGCCTCTGTTGAATTTCCACTGGGTGTAATCACTTGAACATGGACGGTCGTGGCTTCTCCTTCCACTCCTTGACCAGACTCTGTTGAAGTCAAACCGGAAGTGACTAAACTGACTGGTGAAGCAGTAGAGCTGGATGATGCAGGAATGATTTCCTTTGACAAAGTTGTGGCTTCGGCTTGTTGTTCTTCGGAAACATCATCGGAAGCATCCGCGGGTAAAGTCGTTTGATGGTGATCCATCGAATTCTCTCTCTCGGTCGTCTCTTGAGTGCCTTCTGATGCTGATGATGGTGATGATGATGATGATGATGACTGGGAAACGAGTCCATCTCCAAGTTTGGGCGCGGTCGTGGATTTTGAGACCAAATAAGATGGGACGGTGGTGAGTTCAGATTCTTCTTGTGTTCCATTCTGTGGTTGAGTCACATAAATTGGCTCCAAGGTTGTTTGTCCAGTCGCTTCATCATCCAAAACGGGAGAGTCTGTCGTTTCTACAGAAATTTATATATATTCACATTGCCATTTAATTGAGTTTACTTACAGAGTTTTGCAAATAGACGACAAATAAATATTATTCATAAAAATGAGAAAGAAAAAAGGATTGGCTGAAAGAAGCTGCTCTTTTGTTGACAGATTTGATTAAGAAGGCACGAAGTTCAAGACATTTGACTGTGTATTTACAACATTTAATACATTAATTATATTTTTAATTATTACCAATGTGTTAGATATACAAAAAACACAGACAAGTTTTTCTTCTAGGTACTTTTTTTTTATAAAGCTCGTAATGTATGTGAATCACAAAAGTTGGAATGTTTTATCAAGGTAGTTTTAATTTGCAATAAAATAAATTTCAAAGTGATTTAAAGGGAATCCCCACAAAAAACGAAATAAAAAAAAACGATTCACAACTAGTGGAAACGGAGACATTTGAGTTTGTAAAGAAGGATTCCGCGAATACACCCGATTGACCCGATACATTGTAAATAAAAAAGGAGAAGATTACGCTACTTTGGCACATATTTATACGGACAGAGAAATAAGAAGATGCAACAAACTCGAAGTTAAGTACAATATAGAGATTTTGTTTTTTTTCGAATGGACGAGTTATCATAGTTGAAATACAGATATTTATGAAAAAGACGTGGCAAGACAGTAAAAGAGAACGTGAAAATTTTAAGGACAGTCAAAAAAAGAGAGAAAAATATAGAGGACACACAAAAAAGAACAAAAAAATGATGCATCCAAGAAATAAGAGATTGATGCAGCATTTTACTTTACATTGAACGTTATACGAATTACGAATTACGATACGAGAGAAAAATAATAAGACAGAGCTTTTCAGGAAGAAAACAAAACAGCAACTAAGGCAGATTGTCTGCATTGTTAAAAAATGCATTTTTTTTTTGTTTTGATAATTTACCATTGGTAGGCAAGTTAAATTTTCTATTCATCCTGGAACCAGCTGAAAATGAGAAAGGGAAGAAAAACGGGCATAAACCACTTCATTCCAAAAAATGTGCTAAATCAAATGCAAATCCAGATGGCAAAGAAGAAGACGCTTTTTTTTTTTTTGCGTAATTTTTCCTTGCAGTTCTTGTTGTTTTTTTCTTAAAAAAAAAGTGTATAGGTATATTCAAAATGCAATGAAACTTTGGATACTCACTCTCACATGAAAAAAAAAGTAAAGTTTGGTCAAGAAAAATATGTACAAAATATTCAAAATACATACTAAATACTTAATTAAATCATACTAATAAATTTTTACTGGGTAAACCTGAATGAAAATGGGATAAAAAAGACAGATAAAAAGAAGAGACGACGGCGATGAAGACCTGTCAACATTTCATGTAAAATATGATGTAAACTTACGACAAGTATATTTCTCTGGACAACAAAGACCAGCTCGTGGTTGAACAGCTGTACAATTTCCTCCTTCATTTTCTAATGGTGAGCCGCATTCTTGTACCGCACACACAATCTAGATTTTTATGGAGAGAAGGAGGACAAAAAGTATGCTCATAAATTACATGGAATATCCAACAAATTCAAAAGTCAAAATTCACTTGTGATTTACATTGGAATTTAATTTAAATACTCCAACTATAGTTTCTGTCGGGGTAATAAACAAAAGGACATACATCTCCACGCATACAGTAGCAATGATTACAAGGATCTTCGTCTGGATTGGGGATTTGAGAACCATCCGCATAGTATTCACCATCACGGAAACAACCTCCAGGTTGCGGAGTGGAAGAAACCCCACCAAACATATTGGAAATGGTTGTACTAATTAAATTGCCCAGTCCAGGTGTTGTCGTCTCCAATTCTAAAACTCCATCACATTGATAACGGACAGGGCAGCAAACGCCAGACTCAAAGATGGGTTTACAACCCTCCACATGAAGGATACATTCCTGCATTACGCACGCCGTCCGATTTCGGATACAATAACACAGCTCACATGGTTTATTCACATCGGAAGCCACTTGAGCTCCATCCGGATAATATTTCCCATCCATTTCACAACCTCTCCCCTCCGATAAAGCTACTTCCGATGATGATGATGATGATCCGACTGAGGCCACCGTCGTCGTTGATGTCGTCGTAACTAATGCACTCGGGGTGACCAGAGACACTGGGACTACAATCATACATTCATTTCCCATATAGATATAGATATTGGTAAGTATACATAAATAAATATTTACATTTCAATCAAATCTGCTGTTCATTGTAGGTGGGGGGGGGGGGAGTATAATTTAATAATAAAAACCCATCGTGTGTCGTTCATCGTTCACAATGAAAAAGATGAATACAAAATACAAATGTGAGAAAACACATTGAATTGAATAATAATAATAATAATAAAAAAAAAAGTTGAGGAAATGAATGGATTTGTACATGACAGGATAAAATATAATGATAGGGTATTTGATTTGAGTGGAATTGCATGTAATATAAAAATTGAGAGGGTTCAAAAACTGAGAGGAAGTTCAGGGTTGAAGGAATAGTTTTAATAATCAAGACTTGATTGAACGTCTATTTCTCTCTCTCTCTTTCTCCTTCGATCTCACACACATACAAAAGTCTTGAGATTTGAAATTGAACAGTAGAACAGGCATAAATGGTATGAACCCGTTAAATAGCAGAGTTTGTTAAATAAACCGTGACTCAATTATGAATCGATTGTAAAGAGCTGAGAGAGCGAACGGGAGAGAGATGAAGAGATCCAATGGATTAGATAATGGTCAATAGAAATGGGAAATGGTGTGTTGAGGTCGATATACTTGTAATAATACGAAAGCATGGAAATGCAAAGAGGATTTGCGTGAGCAAGGGAAGGAAGGAGACAGAGCTGTCCGCTCTTTTTGCAAACGTGGGCTCTCCACAAAAACAGATACAGATAGTACACGAGTGAGTACAGGATAGGTATTACTATTATTGTTATTACAACAAAAATATTGTGAGAATCATTCTCTCACTCCCTTTCCGTTCTGTATCTCTGACTCTTTCACTGTCATTTAATGTAGATATATATATGTGACGAAACATACCTTGAGGACAAGTAATGACGGGGCAGCATTGATCTGGCTTCTTTTCAATGGTACAATCTTGACCAATCGGTTTGGTAAAAGGACAAACTCGGAGGTAGCACATGAGCATCGAGTTATGACAGGTGCAGTTCAGGCATGGTTCATTCGTCAAAATACGATCACCTTCTCCATAGTGATTGAACATATAATAGCAGCCACCTTTATACACACACACACACAAGAAATACATAATAGAATAGTATACAGAGACACCAACATCACATCACATCACATTCACCATCGTATTTCATTTCATCAGCCAGTTCATTTCATCTGTCCATCATCATAAAAATCGAGAGAATTCTTTTCTCCGAGCTCAAACCGGTCCTTTCCCTTTTTGCACCAGACACACAATTCACATTTCAATATCCTTTACTGTTTTACCGTATGCATGCCAAATTCATTGGCTCCTTCCTATTTATTTACATTCCTCATCTCATAATGACTCCTCTCTGTATTACAACATATAACATATATATTAAATGTGAAATAAAATAACGCACACACACACAGATGACGATAGAGAATAAAACAGTATGAAATGGTATGGTATAATATTTCATAAGAATATGCAGCCAGGAAAGATGATAAAGATGATGAAGATGATGATGATGATCTTGCAGCTTACTAAAGACGTACAGATACGTTCGTAATATCGTATAATATATAGCCAGCCACCATTGACTTTGAATGCATAAACTCTTTTATGAGATTCCCTTCATCAGACAGACAGACAGGGAAATTTTCTTCTTCTTCATCGTGTCTTTTTCTACTTGTTCCTTTTGGCATTGAGCATCTTCACTCTTCACAGTTTGCCTTTCTGACTCTGACTATGACTCTGACTCTGACCAGTACCCTCATATTCAGCGTGTACTAGTGACAACCTCTTGTCACTCACTGTTTCTCATACAGTTATTTTATTATATTACATTGATAATAATGACCACCTCCTCAGGAGAAGAGCCAGCCGAGCCGTCCAGTTTCAATCCCAACTCAACAATCAAGTTCAAATTAAAAAGAATCCCGTCTTCGCGGCTCCTCTCCATTCTCTAACGATCAGACTCTATACAAGACACAGCCACAGAGCCCAATACAACATACAATCTACAATCTACCTCAAAAAAGACGATCATTTCGACAGTATGTATGTGTAAATATGTATATGCAGGCAGACAGATATCCCCGAGTCACTCTCAAGTTCCTGCTCCTCACTCTCCTTCACTCGACGACGACTATACATCATACTTACATGTATATGCATTAAATCTCTACTCATCTCCGCACATAATAATAATTGAGCATTCCTCCTTCTATAGTCTGTCAAATCCCTTCGCTTTGTTCTCTGCACATGCTGATGCTCTACATAGTTTTCATGCAAACAGCGATAATTTCCTATACAGATACTAACTGCAGACTATTATATTATTTTGTACCTATTCGTTTGGATTGAATTTAGATCTCACCACGTGACTCCGCATAACACATTCATTTCCGAATTCCAAAATGCCAAAATTACCTCAACTAAAGGAATTCAGGCTAAAAAGAAAATAGCACAGTGCAATCGTCATAAAATTATATGGGACGGCTCTCATGCTCTGGATTTGGCATATGACAGAAAGGGAAATGTTATCGAAATTTATTAAAAAAAGTATAGTTCATTTTTTTTTGCATGTTCATACGGAAACTTGAAAGAAGTGTTGAATAATCACGACCACTTATGTCCATACTAATACACAAAGTTGATCTGTCTCGTCTCGTTCTTATCGTATAAGTACGGAGATTCCTGCCGAAATAATCCTCTTTGAAATTGTTCATGTATTTAAGGTAAATATTTCTCTTGGCCAATAAAAATTACAAGTATATATGAAGTTGTCGATAGAAAAAGGGACCGAAGACGTGGATCTAGTTTAAAAGATATTTGAGTTTTCCTTTTGG
>JAIUND010004481.1:0-11875 GCA_034699125.1 Gisinianus flammeolus | reverse complement strand
ATGACTTTGAGGGACAACAAAAGCTTGGAAAACCGGGACCAAATTTTGATGAAAGAATGCAACGCATAGACAGACACTGACAAAACTCGCCGTATGTACGGCGGGCTTTTTTCTAGTGTATATATATGCCAATCCGCGTGGTGAACGGATATTATATATACTTTAATTATTTTTACCTTAAATCTGTGGAATTCTTGGAGATTTAATGGAAATGTGGCGGAAATGTTAATCAAAAGTATATATACGTATAAAGTTGTGGAGGACAAAAACAAACGAATGGGAATGATTTTGAATAATTGGTTTTGTTTCTGCTCGTGATGTGAGTTGTCAGTGACCTCAACTCAAAGAAGATGAACAAGAAGGAGGTCATTGATGACAACTTCCGTATTGAACCAATTTTCATTGTGTTGTGTGTGAAAACAATACAAATAGAAAAATTTCATTGGTATTCAATTCATCCTCTTCTTTATGTATACTCCTCTGTTTTTGTTTTCTATACATGCATATTCAACAATAGTTTAATCGGAATTATATATAGCAAGTCTCATTGTGAAGTGGCAAATACTTACAATTAATTGAATTGCATTACTGCATTGTGAACTCATATATGAAAATTGAAAGAAAATACGGTGCACTTTTGAGGAAGTCTCCGATTAAACAAGAAATGAAGTGCACACACACATATATACATATGTATACACACACATGCACAGTGTAGAAATATCTGTATAATATATATAGTCGTGCATAATACATGCATGATGCCGTTGGCACACACATATAATATATAGATTCCCAGTATTTGGGAGCACAAGAAGGAATTGAAGATGATCACGTGTCAAACTGAAATGACTCCTTCCGCTAATCCGAATATAATTAGATCATATTTTTATTTTGAAAGAATATTCGACTCAATGCTTTTCGTCGTAAAATAAGGAAATATAATTATCTGATACTTTTCTTCTCCTTTGACCTCAAATGAGAGGTCATAAAAATGTTACTTACTTAAGATATATGTCCCTATACATAAACCATATGGCATAAGTAATACATGATGAATTTCCCACATAGGTAAATTATCATTAGGAATTACCTTTTAAGTATATTTAAGCATTTAAATAATATTTAATACCATTGCCAATCATGCAAGGGAAATTCCTTATCTATAAGTAAACGGTCGTTCAGCTCTGAACTCTTCAAGTCAAGAGAAATCATCCGATGATGTTTCGATGAATGAACGAGAGCCAGCACACCTATGGATCTTTTCCCCCTAAAAGAAACTGATCCTTTTCATTTCAAGATGATGAAAACATCATCAGAAATCGAAGACTCTGCCATCGACTTTGGTCTCGTATGGTCCTGTATTTGTCACTCTGGAAAATATATATTAAGTAAATTCTCAATTGACCCCATGTCAAGTGATACCTATATATTATCGGATATAATATATTAAGTCTAGTGTAAGTATCGTGTTAAGAAGCTCGGCGATTCCTTAATAAGGGACTAAATATTTAATCAAGAATTTGTGATTTATAATTCACCTTTTGATCTCTCGAGATTTATTACCACACCATCGCTGCTTTTCATATGCGGCATTAACTGTATCAAGATCGAGTGGATCTCATTCCCTAACTGCCTATAGCGAATTACCGATTGCGGCTATATAGTAGATATTGTCCTGCCAATATTATTATTTAGAGCATCATAATTGCTAATGTCGTCTCTTGGATCTCACATACCTAATTCGAGCAATACTTGTTAAAAAAAACTACGCCCATTATTTGACTTTTCCGGAAGTCAAAAAATTTGAGTTTGGCTTTCTTTTCGTATCAAAAAGACGCATTTATTTCTCATATAAAGGAAAAAGTTGTTTTTGCTATTTTCCCCCAAACAATTTATGAAGAACATGTGTATAAATGTCCAGCATCTTTCATGTAGTGTGAACAAAGTCTGTATACATTCCATCGCCAGGTCAAAAGTTATTCTAGTTTTTACGAGTGGTACTTACTAGTACAGTTTACCCACAATTCCCTTGTATAGCAACGTGACTTTCTTGTTTTGTAATGTAATCGATTTGTAATCGATTGTATACATATAGACAGAAAACGAGAGAATTTCCTATTCTTTATATACTCGCATTTCTATATATATTATATATGCTTTCTTCACTCCATTGTAGGATTTGAACAAACTTTTGAATAATAATAATTCAATCAAAATGCTGACCAAAATGAATTTAAAATGGAATTATTGGACGTTTTCCTTCGCATCGGAACTCAATTTGTTTCCCTGTACTTTCAATCGGGTGACTATGGTTCAATGGAAAGTCAAAATTCGCCATGGAGGAAAATCGTTTTCAAGTGTTGGCAGTTGCTGTGTGTGAGTCAGTTGAGTTTCATTACAATTCGGATTGGGCAATCTGTTTTCTCTTCGGATCAATCCGATTGGGATTTCACGCCCATCATGATCATCTTAGTTGCGTTTTTCGTAGTCATGTTCTCAATGGTTCATTCTATTTTTGACGTCCAGCGGGATCTCAACATCAAAGTCTATAACGAAATCCTCAACACCCGCCGCGGCGTATAAAGTTTCCTTGACAAATATATATTTTCTACAGCTTCATTTCACGGCTGTTCATGCATTCTGGTTTTTTTTGGGCTCAAGTTTCCCGGCAAACGATTTCCATCAAGGATGATAATCCTTTACATATTTTTATGTGTTTGTCATTTGTCATTGTGTTTTCCAGGTGGACTGGAATTGATTCCATCTGCAGCAACAGCACCAAGGAAATCCCTAATGGAATTTCTCCTCCGTTTCTGTCCACTTGGAGTCTATGGCGGTCTGATCATTTACCCGGGTCTTTACTTTCTCAATCCGGACATTCCGATTCTCTGGATTTCCAGTGTCACCGGATTGGAGGAATTTCGGGACGACCATGATTTGTCTGGCAGTGGACTTTCTTGGGCATTTTATTGCAAATATACATGGGGCCTCTACATTGTTTTCATAATTCTGTCATTTGTCATTACTTTTCCAGATTCTATTCAATTGGCCATCCGGAAAATTCGGTATGGAAACGGACACTGATGGCTTTGTCCTCATTTAATTGTAAGGCTTACCAATTAAATTAATTGGCAATATTGGCATTGGCATTGGGATGATTTCCAATGGATTAATTTGTGTGGATTTCAGGAGGCGGAATTGGGGGCTCTCATTTGAATCAATGATTGAATCTCTCGGGACATTTTGCTCATTGGAAACGCAACTGAAATTCTTCAATTTGGTGATGGGGCGGGCTCTCTGGCTCGTCAAACTGATTTGTTTGATTGTCTCGATTTTGGGTGGGCTCTCGGTCATTCAAACCTCCCCTATTGGCCCTCATCTACGCGATTGCTAATGTGGACTCTCTGACTGTCTAACATTACCATGTTCCAGCTCGCCTATGGAGTGACGGAGAAAGTGGAGGAGTTCCAGCGAGTCCTCGAGTTGACCGTCCGATTCTCTTCATCCCATCGAAAATACTGTGAGCGGATGTTGAGGTCATTTCCGAGGATGGCAATGAGCGTCGGCGGATTTCACATGGTCGAACGGCAGTCCGTCCCGATTTTTGTGGATTTTGTAGTCAAGCAAATTGTGGGCCTTCTTCTCTCTCTCTCTAAATTTGACCTTATACTATTAACTATATATAATAATATTAAGTAGGTTCAATTAGGTCAAAGTATTTCGATAGCGCCATTTTGAGGTCAAAATACAATATGTTTTTAGGTCAATTTTAGGGTCAGAAAATTAATACAGTTACGTTCTTGTATATACTGTCAAGTACTTAGTATTACTATAATTGCTATAGTGGGGCAATTACAAGTTAAAATCACTTTTACCAAATTACAATTACCATTATGATTTTTATTAAGTATGGTGAGAATTTATTCAGGAAATGAATTTCGTATGGGAAATCCTGCTGATTGTTATAGTATAAGTCCAAATATTTAATTAATCACTTACACATTTATATATTCTTATTGTAATCAGGCATGCATCCATTTCAATAATTAAGAATTTGGATAGGAAGCTGTAAATATTATGTAACTGGCAATACATTAGTGGGTTGGAAAATTGAGAAAATTAATCATGATTGAAGCGAGTAATATTTATTTTGAGTTCTCTGCACTTAATCTTCCATTAAGTTATATAAGCAACCATTATGCAAGTCATTTGAAAATTGTGACAATCACAGCAGACAGCTGACTTTCAACTTTATACTTTGTTATATATATATACAGACAACAAAAAATTGCCAAACTTTCCTCTTTCTTTTCCTGTATAACTTGCCTTGCCGTAATATTAAAGAAGGTTTGGCGACCAACTTTGGACCAGGGTTTAAACTGGCTCTGATAATGACGACCACACTGACGAAGTGGCTTAAAGTATGTTTATTGAATATCAAAAAGGAAAAATGTGCAAATAAATGACATACATATGCATGCATATGTATGCATGCATCCTTAGAATCAAGTAAAGGAAATCATACTAATTCAGAATAGCGCATCCTTAGCATCAAGTAAAGGAAATCATACTAATTCAGAATAGCGCATCCTTAGCATCAAGTAAAGGAAATCATGCCAATTCAGAATAGCACATCCTTGGGATCAAGTTTGAAAGAAATCCTGTCGATTTGGAATAGCACATCCATGGGTTCAAGTTAAGAAAATCATTCCAATTTAGAATAGCAAACCCTTGGGATCGAGTAAAACAAATCCTGTCAATTTAGTATTGCATATCCTTCGGTTCAAGTTAAGAAAATCCTTCCAATTTAGAATAGCAAATCCTTGGGATCAAGTATGAAAGAAAATCCTTCCAATTTAGAATAGCACATCCTTGGGTTTCAGTCAAAGAAATCATGTCAATTTAAAATAGCGCATCCTTGGGATCAAGTATGAAAGAAATGCTGTAGATTCAGAATACCACATCCGTGGGATTCATGTAATGGAATCACTTGGATTCGTGAAAACCGGAATCCAAGGGATTACGGCGAGTGTATGCATTTAAGATATACTGATTGTGAATCCTATATATAGGATTACAGACGAAAGTGGACAAAAGGGATTCCGAATCCCTATAAGAGTGCATGGTAGACTTTTGCCCGACGTGTGGGTGATTTTTGCCCGCCCTATGCGTTTTGTTGACTCTCTGAAAAATATTAATTGTAATTAAAGTAGCAACAATTTTGATACAAATCTTGAAGGCTTCTGTATATACATATTAGAAAATAAGCTCGTCTTCAATTTGATGTATATATACTCGTGGATGGGCAATTTCAACTATATACAACGCAAGATACAGATGATTTACAACGTGGGTGATTTTTACCCGTCTCTCGCCTATATGCAAACCAAAATCAAGTATAATATTTTGTATTTGTATAATCGACTTTAATCGAGTGAGAATTTGTGACATATACACACAAGCCTTATATGACACCTCCAAATCCACAGATTTCTTTTACCGTTTTCCGAAATTACATCCACACAAGGATTCGTCTCAATCCGACTGAAACTATAATATAATCATTTGAAGAAGCCCCGGCAACTGATTTTTAATTCCGTGTGAAAAAGTCCAAGGGAATTTTTTTTTTCAATAAGTTTTTTCTCGAGGTGGAGAATTTATGGAATTTAGCCGTTGTTGAGGTTTTGTTTGTGTTTGTTGTTCGCTCACAATTCTCCGTGGCACCGGATGTTGACACTTCTGACGGATAGAAAAGTGTGTCAAGCTATAGAGGAACGGAGGCTAAAAATGACCAGCAAAGTTTTTTCCCTGTAGCGAGCGTTCAAATGCTCGGATTGGGATTATAATATGAATATACGCTAAGCGATAGATTGTCTAATTATGCATCGGATGTATGTGCCCTTTTTCTTTAATTGTTAATTAATTATGATTGATATTTAACTTTTAACGGGGGTCTCCAAAAGGGATATGACGGGTAAAATGACTACCACTGTGGGCAAAAATGACCACCGCTTCACAAGTAGATGAATATATATACATATGAACTCGTCTTTCGTATATAATGAAATGCACAAACTATACAAACCAAAACTACATTAAAAAAACGAGTACTTTACATAAAAAAGGAAATAATTACTTATGCTCTAAGGGAAACTCACAAATTCACTTTTCCGAGGGACTTCAAAATTGCGTTTGGCTTTGTTTTCAACCGTTTTTAGCTACCCGCACACTTTATTTTCATTGGGATCCTATATAGGAGGATGGTTCAATAGGATTTTCCATAGGAAACTACAGTTTGGCTTTGGCACATGGTCTCTATCGGATCCTATCGGTCAGATTTCCAGACCTTTTGATTAAATTCAACTTTCACATTTCAATTGGAAAAACTCCGTCAAAATTTCGAAATATTAAAATGTTTAACTTTAAAAATGAAAGAATGTAGCATGTATTACATTAAGAGTTAACTCAAAAGATAAAATAAACATGTTTTCACGAATTAGAATGGTGTGATGGCTGATAGCCGTTTGTAAGTTAATATATGTTGCAGCATATCTTCACGCCCAACTGAGGAATGGAATTTCGACTTTTTGTCGTTTTTCTTGACAATTCGACTTGTTACAAGTTGAAATGTCATTTAACTTACTTGTGTTAACATTTAAGTTATGTTCAACAAATTTAGAAAATTTAATAAAAGCTGTCCACCCTAATGTCCGTAAATATCGGTCCTATAGTTTGTCCTATATGAGAGAGAGCATGAGATCATGCTCCAAAATCCGATAGAATTTTCCTATAGTTCGAAACTATGGGAAACTATAGGACTAGTTTCAGCGGGTATATATAGTCCAACTTTGGACATGCACAGATTTTTTCTATATATTTGAGCTTTCGCATGCTTATGATGAATTAAAGTATTCCCCATCCCCTAATTTACAAGCTATTGCGACCAATTTGGCAAAGAATTTTTTTTGTTTTATGTATATATAAATAAAAAAACTTTGGTGGTCATTTTTGCCCGCCGGTCGTTTTTACCCTCTGTTCCTCTATTTATTGGTTTCTCACAACGAGACTCGACTTCTTTCCTCACACGCATTTCATTATATTATATACACAGGACATGTGACTCCTCTCCTTATAGTCGTTTGAATTCCCATCAGAAAGGCAAACGTCCTATATATATACAAGAAAAGATTAAAATAGATAAAGTCAAGTGAAAATACATAAAACAATTCCCTCTCCCAAGTTTCACCTATATATAGAAAGGATGCAGGAAAGTGGGGATATTTGGATTTGGGCGGTGATGATGATGATTTCCTTGGTGACTTTCCACTCTCAACCAGGTTTCTCCCATTTTATTGAGGAAAAAAAAACCTCTTTTCAAAATTTTTTCATTTCTCACACAAGACCACATTCCGATTTTTCAAGGATATCTAACAAAAAACTCTATATTTCTTTTTAATCTGAAAAGTCTGGAGCTGGAATGGCTACTCCACCGATAATGATTATTATGGAAAACCAGCAGCTCCCGTTATCACTTCAACCGCGGGGTCACCGAGGGAGGTGAATCTATCCGAATTATTCCCTTACTCCATATCCGGTTTGAGCAAAGCAGGAGAGCCGGGTGAGCCAGAATTATTATTTTATACCTTTTCCTTTTAATTTATTTGATTGCAAAGGGAAATTCCTTTGTCTTGTCTTTATATATATCGTCGCTCTAGTTATCAAAGGTTCTATATTTCATTTTCCTTAATGACAAAAACTTCTATATTTTTATTTGCCTAATAACCAAAGGTTCCATGGTTTTTAGCTCCTCCCACTACAATGCAGGAAATAACGTATAAGGCTCCTCCCCCACAAAAATATATGGACCTTTGGTTATTATAGTCAAATAAAAGTATATAGAACTTTTCGTCATTATGGAAAATCTAATATAGGACCTTTGATACCTAGAGCGACGATATATATAATATTATACATATGTTTATTTATTTTTTCTTCGATGAAAGTGGGGGTGTTCCAATTTGGTGCGTGGGACATGGCGTCACTGCTAGAAAGGGGAGGAGTCTGGCCAGCCCGGATGGAACAATACACGGCGGAAATGTACCAAAAGTTCCATGACAGCCCACAAACTCTCAACAACGTGACCGAGTACATTGTCATCATTGACTTTGCCGGCTACAGCTTCCGACAGTACACGAGTTTGGCAGGTGATTCCATAAAAAAAAAAATAATCCACTGAGCTGGGGAATTTGAAACAATCTTGACATTTCTCGGCAGAGCGTTCAAATTTAATTTTTTTTTATTATTTGGATGTGTACACAGCCTTCACGCAAATCTACAGAATGGCCTGGCAGTCAACCGACCTCGAACAAAATGAGCGGACTGTGAGACAAGTCTACGGTATCAATGGTAAAAGGAATAATGTAAATAAGCGCGGCAATAAGCCACCTGCATATGACTTTTCACTTCCCCCGCGCACAAAACCTTTTGTTTTCGTTTTTTTTACTGGAACTTTTTGGGCACCTTTTTCGATTCTAATATGAATTTGTGTGTCTGTATATATGTATAGTCAACAGTGCGTTTGAGTACGTGTGGGGCCTGATCGGACCGATTTTTGGTGGGGTGGGAAGGCGGATAAAATTGTACGGGGCAGATGGAGCCGGCGAGGAGGAGTTTATACAGGATATTTTGGCGGTCGTGGATCCGGATCAACTTCCTAGTTGGGCGTGCGGGACACAATGAAATGTAATTTAAAATCGGATTGCAATCATTATCTCTTCAGCTTGAAAAGGTTAAAAAAAATTCGGCAACGCCCCTTTTCTAATTTAAATCAAGTACGATGCCCCGCCCATCAAAAAAAATGGAACCTTTCAAACCGAGGCCGATGATATATATACTTAGTAAAAGTAATTTATTACACATAATGTAGAACTTAATGTTTATAATAATGTCCATTGGATTTAAAATTCAATTCAATTTATAATCTGTATTTCATATATATTTTTGTGACGATTGCAAAATAAAGAATCATTTAGTATTCATTCAAATATTGAATATGAATACGCTGCAAGTGTCAATTAATTCTAAACTTCAAGTCTTTTGAAGTCTTCTACAACTTGACCTTTAACTCGTGGCCCAAATTTCCCACCAGAAAATGTTGTTGAAAATCAATGTCAAACTGTTGCTGTAACTTTTGTAGCAGGTCGGGGAAATTACAATCGGGTCATGTCGTGTATTGGTTTGAGAATGTGTACAAAAGATATGTATCAAAATCATCTCTTTTATTTTTGAACTCGTGGACTGTGGACACGGAGATGATTATCTGTTCCAAGATCAAGGCTTCCAACTTACAAAAATGACAATTCCAGCAAAAACTACTCGTCTGGTCCAGCTTCTTGATGCTACGGATTTTGTCAATGGAAAATATTTATCCAGAAGTTCACGACTCGTGTATTGTTAGACAATATAAATAAATAACTTCATGACCGACTGACAATTATCAAGCTCGAATCCTTAATTTACAATCAATTGTCCTCACCCAACGATAAAAACACGTGTGGTTGTACTCGTGGATAAAAAGTGGATACCTAATTCGGACTCCAGATGAATACCAAAATGTATTACAGCTATGTTTTACATTTACTCAAGATCACTGTTCTCTGTGCGAGGACGATGTTTTTGTAAAGTGCAGTCATAGTCTTACTTATTTGTGTATGACCTGTTTTTTTTTAAATATCACATCCATTGTTGACCTTTGTATGCTATAATTATAGAAATAAAATGCAAGGTCAGGAAACCCTTTACAACTTGTGCTTTTGGTTTAAAAAAATGTTTTACATTTCGGTATTGTGTGGAATAGCCAAATTCATATATTTTTATCAAGTTTTACTTTATAGGTTTTCTGAAATAGAGAATTCAGATTTGAACGTGTTCATATTTTTGACCGAGCACGCCTTACTCGCGTCAACTTTTGCAGGTTAATTCCCATTCCAAAATTCAATGCAAGCTGCCACAACATTCCAGAGTTATCAGACACAAAATTCAAATTGGGAGGATACACTTTACTGTCAATTTGTACTTCACTCACCCGGAATCACTCATCACATTATCATAATTTTCACCGACGATGACCCCAGCCTGCCAAAGAGAACTCCTGCTGTTCATCCAATCCAAACGAAAACCCCGACCAGCGGAAAGGAATCGCCGAAGTCTGCAATTCACTTTCGTCGGCAAAATCATCGCACCAGTAACATTACTGGAAAGTTCGAGTGACGCATTGTTGCACCGAAGCAGTCGCACCGACCAGTAACGGATCCACCGCCATTTTCAACCCATTTCTATCCCCGTTTCACGCCGCCTCTTTTCTGAGTCGCCTGCGGACGCCTCGAGGGTAGTGTGCAATCACGCAAAATGTAAAAGGAATTCTTCCCGGGAAACATTCCCGATGTATTATTTTGTGAAGTCGTGAGTCATTTGCAATGACTCAAGCTTCAAATATTGCGTACTCATATCCGTTGATTCGTTTTATTTTATTCATTTGTTTCTATTTCGAAATCTCGACCTCATTGGTTTGGATTTCATTTCCTATTTGCAACCTTGCAAAATCCTATTCATTTCTCTCTCTCATTCTGGTTGAGTGAAATCCCAATTCACTTCACTGTACTTAGAGTCCATGACTCGCACACATATATACAAAATCCCTTCTCCGTTCGTTCTCTCATTGCGACGACGGCAGAAATCCCCATTTATTTTCCATTTCATTTAAATCAAAATAAATTCATTTTCCCTTAACCTTTAAATACTGAAAGCACAAATCATATATTTACACAGATAATACTGTAACTACTTCTACATAGATAAAGTCAAGTCAAAATATATACAAAATCCCCTCTCCCACATTTCGCCTATATATAGAAAGGATGCAGGAAAGTGGGGATATTTGGATTTGGGCGGTAATGATGATGATTTCCTTGGTGACGTTCCACTCTCAACCAGGTTTCTCCCATTTAATTGATTAAGAAAAAACCCTTTTTCAAAAGTTCTTCATTTCTCACACACAAGACCATTCAGATTTTTCAAGGATATCTAACAAAGAAACTCTATATTTCTTTTTAATCTGAAAAGTCTGGAGCTGGAATGGCTACTCCACCGATAATGATTATTATGGAAAACCAGCAGCTCCCGTTATCACTTCAACCGCGGGGTCACCGAGGGAGGTGAATCTATCCGAATTATTCCCTTACTCCATATCCGGTTTGAGCAAAGCAGGAGAGCCGGGTGAGCCAGAATTATTATTTTATACCTTTTCCTTTTAATTTATTTGATTGCAAATGGAAATCCTTTTGTCTTATATTTATATATATATCTATTTTGTCTTCGATGAAAGTGGGGGTGTTCCAATTTGGTGCGTGGGACGTGACGTCACTGCTGGAAAGGGGAGGAGTCTGGCCGGCCCGGATGGAAACATACACGGCGGAAATGTACCAAAAGTTCCATGACAGCCCACAAACTCTCAACAACGTGACCGAGTACATTCTCATCATTGACTTTGCCGGCTACAGCTTCCGACAGTACACGAGTTTGGCAGGTGATTGCATAATAATAACAATAATAATCCAGTGGGCGGGAGAATTTGAAACAATCTTGATATTTCTGGGTAGAGCGTTCACATTTTTTTTTTTTATTATTTGGATGTGTACACAGCCTTCACGCAAATCTACAAAATGGCCTGGCAGTTCACCGACCTCGAACAAAATGAGCGGACCGTGAGGCAAGTCTACGGTATCAATGGTAAAAGAAATAATGTAAATAAGCGCGGCAATAAGCCACCTGCATATGACTTTTCACTTCCCCCGCGCACAAAACCTTTTGTTTT
>JAIUND010004480.1:0-11875 GCA_034699125.1 Gisinianus flammeolus | reverse complement strand
GGTTTTCTACATAGGAATACGGAAAAAAGTGAAAAGTCGTATACGGCCCCTTTTAGTGGACACAACTTCATATATATATAGAGATTGTGCGTAGTCATTTTTACTTTTTTTGTATTTTTTTACAGAGGAACGATTATTATTAGTGCATTATGTGTGATTGAATTCACAATTCCCAATTCCCACAATTCACAATATCAACAACAACAAAACAACATATAAGTTTGTACTTTTGTGCATATAATTATAATGTTTAAAGCGCGATTAAATATGTTTATATTATATAAGTATATATATGCTAAATAGCAGGTTTTCCAATTCCAAGCTTAAAATTGCTCTACATGGGAAAACGTAAGAATTATTTATATAAAAATAAAATCAAGAAAAACAAGTTTGGAGTATGTAAATATATTCCGAGTATTTCACTCGGAATATATAGCAGACAAATTAAATATTTAAATAACTTCCATTTCTAAGTTGGCTTCCTTATCGTCAAATTATTGTTGTATTTAATATATTTAACGGCCGTAGACTGCGACTGGCTTGTAATTTTTGTTATTGCCGCCGTACCATTCCGGAATTTGTTGCGTCCCAAATGTCCGTCGAACCTATATAAGTATATATTCACAATTAAAAATGAATTTTTTTTACCACACATTAAGTTAATTCATTTCAAATCACGAAAAATCAAAGATTCTGTCCATGTGTGCATGTGTGTGAGAAAATAAAACCCTTACTGGAGCGAGCCACTTCATTTTATTCGTCCCATAAACTTCCAATTTGGCAAAAGCCGGTCCAAAAACTGTATATATACAAAAAGAATTTATAATTACTACATCATTTTTTCCATTTCCCTTTTTTTTCTCTGTTATTTCATTTGCCAAACAAAAGTGCAAAGAAAAAAAGCAAAAAAGAGAAGAAGAAAAACTTACGTGGTTTGAAAATGCGAATGAGATTCTCAGCCAAATAATTTGCTATACATACAAAAAAAAACAAATATCCATATATACAAAGACAGGCATATAAAAATAGGTTTAAAAAAATCAGACTTTTGATATTTACATATATCGTTGGCCTAAGTAAAAAAAAAGCCTCAATTGATGCTGGCCCCAGACGGCGTATATTCCAACATACATATCGTCTTTAAGTTCCAGATAACCCTGAATTATCATTTGGCCCCAGAAGGCGAATTTGCGTGCGCGTTCATACATGCTAACTGCAGTATGAGCCTTCCGGGGTCAAATGATAATACAGGGTTATGGAACTTAGACGACGATATACGGATTACACGCATATTCACCGTCTGGGGCCAACATTAGTTTTGGCTTTTCTTGTACTCAAGCCAACGGTATGTAATTACTTCACTTGTGGCTACATAATTAATTAGTAATTTGACAATTACAAATTACCATTGATGACGACGGTGTAGCCGAGATGATCCGAGATCAATTCCCGGTAAGTGAGGGCAAGTTGGAGGAGGAAGGATGCGGTCGGGAAGTGCGTCACTTGCCGGATTTCAAGTCCATCAAAGTCAACCAAAAAACAAGCTTCCGTCACATTGTTAATTTCCGTACTCGCTTTTTCCAAACTATGTATGTACATATCCGACGAAAATTCCACTGTTATTCTCAATATATAATCTCACTCATTTTTTTTTTTTGAAAATTGAACGGTACATACAATATAATACTTACATAATTACATACATGCAAACTGTTAGAAATTAATAGGAATAATCCCCAACCTGTCCATCACTCTGTAAGCACCTTGTTTCACATATTTCTCGAAATTTGCTTGTACCTCCCCGCCTGCCTCCACAATCGTCCGAATATCAAATTTCCCAATCTCCGCGGACCAAATCGGTCTGTTTTCCTCATCGTGACCTAAACAAATCCAAATCCATGTGTACAAATGTCAAATATTAAATGTCAAATTTGTGCAAGGAATTCTTCGTATATATATATCGTCAGCTTAGTTCCAAAAGGGCCGATTATCATTTGGCCCCAGACGCAGAATATGCATTTGCGTGACAATTTGGCCCCATTCTGCGTACGAGGCCAAATGATAATCGGCCCTTTTGGAACTAAGCTGACGATATATGAAAAAAAGTTCAGCGAATCTTCACACTTCACACATATGTATATATGTATTGTCCAAATTGATGGAAAAAAACGAACCTGACAAATAATAAGGATAGTTTTTCTGCATGGATTTTGGCGCTTCCCATTTGTCCAACTCGTCTGACAAATCCTTGAAATTAATGCTCATCGCCTGAAATCAATTCACGTTGCATTTTAAATTTTAATTGAATGTCCATTGATTGATCCAAAATCCAACGCCATGCATAAAATAATTCCTTTATAAATATAAATCAAATTTACAAAAGCTATACAAAATCTGGGTCTCACGTTCTCCGATTTATTGAACGACGAGGCGATGATGAGATTCAATTCCGAATCTGCAATCGGAATTTGTCGCTTTGGATTTTTCTCCAGTTTTGTAAAAGTTGCTGCTGTCGTGTGTGGTTTGTCTGTGGTTTTTTCTGTTATTTTTTCCGTTGTTGTACTTGTTGTTTTTTCTGTCGTCGTCGTCGTCGTCGTCGTACTTGTGCTCGAATTTAATTCCGATTCCGATTCCAATTCCGTATCCGACATATTGACAACAATTGTCGGGATGGTAGTCGCCACAGACTCCTCATTATTAATTCCCAAATCACTCGTCATTGTTGTTTCGTTCAACTCCGGCAATGCCATGGAAAATCCTGAAAATCCCAGTACCGAAATCACAACAAAAATGAGGAAACTCCCCAACATTTTCCCGTTGGAACTCGCCCTCATTTTCACGCTTGCTGAGAGAGAGAGAGAGAGAGAATAAATGCAAATTCCTTTGATTCCTTTGAAGATCACAATTTAAAACAACGAACAACGGAGGAATTAAACTAAAACTCGGATAAAACTTTGGGAGCTATCTTATATATACACAGAGCAGGTGCTTGGAGTACGATTAAAATGAGACAATTAGATGAAACACGGAGGGATTGAGATATATAATATTAGAGAGAAAGAGAGTGAACTGAGATTGTGTAAAGGAAGGTCAGTTGTTCACACCAAGAACTCACACTGTCGAATGTCACGTTCATGTTCACTTGATTGCCATGGGATTAAAAAATTAAATTAAATCAAATGGAATTCCGTCAACACAAACTCAACTCAACTCAAAAGTGATTCCGTGTTATTGTGTTTTGTGGCTTCATTCTCTCTCTCTCTCTTTCTCTCTCTCTCGTTTAGTTGGATGTCCACGTGAGAAACTTCTCACAATTTTAAAAATGTCCATGTGTTTAAACTGCAGACATAAAAAAAATGGTAATTTGAAGTTAATAAATGTCTGGAGGTTGGAATATTGGAAACTGGTTTTGTGCATGCAAAAAATGGACTCGCCACAGTTTTTGTTCAAAAGTCTCTCTCCTCATTCCACACAGATCCCGAATCAAGCTTTTTAATCATTCAAATTTCGAATTTTTATTATTGATTGATTTACAATATACATTTGAATTTTCTAATTCTGTGTATAGAATTTCCATTCAGGAAAATTCATTTTCCACACATTCATTTATTCATGTAAATGTAAGTATTCAAATCTATATTTAGAAGGGGGAAATTCACCAATTCGCCAATTCGCCAATTCACCAAATTCCAAAACTTGTTTGTGTGAAAAAGTTGCAGAGGAAAAAACTCGGAAGTTTTCTTGTTTAATATATACTTAGATGTATAGGTGTGATGTGAGAGAGAGAGAGAGAGAAGTTCTTCATAATTTTATAGTGCACAACCTTGACTCTGACTCTTTTACTGTGTGTTTCACCATGACGTCTTCAAATCAAATTACTTCCACTTTACATAAGTTATTATATTGGACTGGATTTATATAGGTATATATATATATATATATATATATATATATGGATGCGTGTGATTTCCTCTTCCACAGAGTTGTTTTTGTTTACAACAAAATCCTTTTGAAATGTGTGTGTGTGTGTGTGTGGAAGTGTGGAATGATGTGGTGTGTGTGGAAATGAGGCGGAGCTTCTCTGAATAGGAAAAGAATTTGAGGAAACCTAATAAAAAAAACATATAGGTCCTAATTAAACAAAACTATACATAAATACAAAAAACGAGTCTTGTTTGTGTTGTTTACGTTTTGTTTGGTCGTGAGAAGATTCTTCGCACATGTGTGTGTGTGTGTATTCTGAATTTTGTGCATGTGATTCTCATTTGGATTTGGATGTCATATTTTGTATATATTTCAATTGTTCATGACTCATTGTAAGCATTTGCATCTTGTTGACGTTTTCTGGGTGCATATGCACGCGCGTATATGTGTGTGTGTGTGTCTTTCTGTATATGAACTATTTACTTATATTGCATGCATGTGAAATGTGAATGCATGCAAAAAAAAAAGGAAGACAAACCAGATTCGAGATCTCCAATCCAAATGGACAGGGAACTTGACATTGACATTGCCATTGACATTGATATTGAATATGTCCGAGACTGCATATTCAATATTCACTTGAATTTGATACAAATCCCATTGATTTCTCATCATCTCCGTACGACCAGAAATATATATAATATAATATACACACAGACAAGATATATATATATTATTAAACAAATATCCGTCTTGCTTTTCCTCCTCCTCGACAATCATCTCATGTATATATACCCATATTTACTTTGTAAATGAAGTGTTTATTTTGCAGGAAATTTCTTTTAGCGATCGAGATGACTATATAATACACCAGTCCAATAAGATTGTCAATTGTGGAACTCAAATCAAATGAGATGGGATTTTGTCTTGTTTACATTAAACAATTTAACTATATGCATACGCATATCTATATATATGCATAAGGAAATCATGGGGAATTTATGGTAATATAAAAACAAGTTGCACACAGGCTATATTTCTAATAATCGAAAGAATGAGGAGCCTCGCAAACACACACGTTTTATCCTTTATTTATACACTCACAATCCGAGAAACGTGACTTTATTTAAATATAATTAGAATGCATTTTGTCATTTTGTTTTAGTATGCTTCATTAGACATTAATTTGTTTTTCTTTCTATTCGAAATTAATTTACGATATTTCACAATGATTTGGGCTTTGATTCAAAGCCTTTGAAATTGAAATCGAAATTGACCACACACACATGGAAAATGATAGATGATAGTGAACAAAAATAAAAGGGATTTTTTCACCAATGTGTGCATGTATATACTGAACTGAACTGAAAATTAGATGGAATTATTAAAATAAAATGAAAATACACGCATGTAGAGCCGTGGAAATCTATATGTATATCTATATACATATGTTTTCTTTGCAAAAATAAACCAAAAGAACTGCCCAAAAAAGCAAAAACAAAAAAATAGTTTGTTGGTCTGGGTTGTGTGGGAAGCGAACCCGCTTTCGCGTCAAGTCTTCTCACAAACTTGAAATCTTGAAATGACATTTCGTTGTTGAGCTAACAGACCGAAGTGGAAGAGAGTGAGAATTTAACGCCTATATATATTTGATTTGTGTGAAACGAAAAAGCCAACGAACATTCATTCTCAATATGTATTATGTATAGACAATGTATAAGCAGTTGAGAGCAGAGGCAGAAAAAGCAAAGGACTCACAACCACACACATACATATATAACAGACGTCGACACAGTAAACATACTCACAGCTCACATGCAAACGTTCACAACGTTTCCCAATTACATTATGGAAATGTGATAAATGACTCATCTTCTTCGCACACACAAAACATTACCTATGTAATACATTTCAATTTGGAAATGGAAATATCACTCGGTTTTAAGTTGAACGACGATGATAGAATACGTGATGATGGCGCTCACAACCTGTGTGACACAAAAATACATATATATAGATTCTAGAATTATTTGTATAGAATAACAGTCGCAAAAGTCAAGAACAACAGTCGGACAAACACGTACAGTTTCGTCTATATATCGTTGACAATTCCGTCAAATGATGGAATCGGCACAAGAAATTGAACGGAATTGTCGGATGGAAGTTTTTGAAATTTTGATTCGCTTTATATATGTATCTATTATCTATCCATGAAATTTGGCTGAATGTTTCATGAAACGTGAATGTTTTCTATATATATATATATATGAGAAAGAGAATTGAATAATCTATAAATTTGTCGCGTGGCGATTAAAAATCTGTCGTGCCAAAACAAAGTTTGTAAATATAACAGAGAAAATATTGGTATAATAGACGAAAGAAATGGATAGAATATCATATCGTCGGTTAAGTTCGCAAATACGCTATTATCATTTGGCCCCACACGGTGAATTCACGTGCCCTGTCGTATATGCTCACGTCCGTATGCTCCGATAGGGGCCAAATGATAATAGCGTATTTGCGAACTTAACCGACGATATATATATATACTGATTGTGAATATGAAAATTTCATTTGAAAATTTCGTCATTTACCTGACGATATGACGAAACTGCCGAGTTTTTGTCAAACTGTATACACCTGACTGAATAATCATGTACGTGTGGAAGCTGAATTAAAAAAAAAACACATTGATGAAAATTGAGAAGAATTAAATGCATACGCAAACAAATTGGAAATGGCAAAATCTTACGGATGCAAATAGACCCACGTCTAAATTGTAAACTCCCAAAATGCAGAGTCCCATGTTCCGATTTGAATTCAATTCCAGGATGAACGTCACCAATTTATTTGTGGGGATCCTCGCCGCATTGTCATCCTTGTAAATCCATTCCTTCACCCCGTTTTCAAGCTATATATATTACACACACACATGTGACATGATTCATGTGACACGATTCATGTCCATCCAAATTTTTTTTAAAAGCCTTATAGGTATCATTTTTTTGGGCGGAAAATATCATAAATTTTTGTCTTACTTTTGTATAAGCAAATCCCGCGTAGCCAATGGAGACGAGATAATGAACAAAATAGAAAATGTACCGAGCTTGAGTGAGACTGAAATCATTCGGGATGATGTCCGTTGAGATTTTCCACACGTAAAAGGAAATATTTGAAAATACCGCCATGAAGAAATATTTCCCAAGCAACTCATTCACGCCCTTCATCACGGACTGCAAATGCTCAAAGCGATGGAAAAACTGTGTGTGTGTATAACGTGTGTGCAAATAAATACAGTTACTCGTGTTTTTTGTAAATGTTTCGCGCCTTTTGAAATTTGCAAAATTTGTGTTTAGTTTCATTTTGTATGTTTTTTTTTTACCTACCAAATCCAATGAGAGTTTTGACAATGCGGCTTCACGAAGCGGCATCAAAAAATCCTGAATGAGTTGCCCAAAGAGACAAACTGTAATGAGGAAAAAAAAGTCTCCCACGCAAACAAAAATGGATTCTATCTGAAGTGCCGAGAAAATCAGGACTTGTGCCCATTTCAAATCCTCCCGCTTCTCCATGGCCTTGAATCCGATTGGTTCCAGAACTGCATTGATGGGCCCTTTGTAGTACAAAATCATTTCCTGGACATCCCAACAGTGTCTCATCCCATTATCCATTACAGTAGTGGCAGATGCTGCGATTGGAGTCACCAACAGCAGCACGGACAAAACGCGCGCCTGGACGGAGAACGAAAAAACTTCAACACAAATATATAATAACAGTGCAGGAAAACAATGGAACAAAATGGAATAAATTGTAGAAAATTCGTAAAATATTCCCGCGTTTTTAAACATGTGTGTAATTTGTCTTACAGAGGAAAAGTGCCCATAGATTTTCTTGGTGATACTCCTTAAGGAATTGGTGTCGTCAGAGTCAAACTTCTCCCACGTGGTTTTTGATGATGATGGCGGAGAGTTCCAAATTGAATTCACAATGTTCAATAATTCCCGGTTGTACAAGGAAAAGGTGATGTAGATGGCGGCACGAGAGAGGAATCCGGAGATTTGATATGAGTAAATGAAATATTTCTCCGAGTCCTTTTGATTCCGTTTTGAATTGATGGCACGGAGATATCCAAAGCTTGCAATCACTGTCCAGATTTTGAGCACCATTGCAATTGCCTTTGACAAAAGGAATTTAAATTTAAATTATATAGTCCTCGCATTTGAAATTTCCCAATTTCCTTGCAAATAAATTCAAATAATATAAAGAGGCAATTGAGGAAATATTGTCAAGGATTTTGATTTAAATATGGAGTTTTTGTGTTTACAGTTTGAAATCGGTTCTGATGTAAAATGAACTGTTGAGAATTTGAATCCCATTGAATACGGAAGGAAGTGAATCCCGTGTAATATGACAAACGGAAAAAATTGATCCACCAATTTAAACAATGGGTTCTTGATAAAACTGGACCTTGAACTTCCCCATCGGCTTTTGATTTTCCGGGGTGGTCCGGGATTTGACTGCAAAGGTCGTCGTCTCTGTCCGTTTTGGCAGGTTCTAAAGGACTCGGCCATTTTTCATTGTTCAACGAGGAAATCCCGGTATCCTCGTGGAATTGATGGGAAAACATGATGATCTTAATGTCTCCGCGCGTTTTGGTTTGACGCAAAAAGTCTCGTGTGAGGATTTGAAAAATATATATAGGGGTTTAAGCATTTGGCTGCTGAAAATGTGAAAATAAAATGAAAAAGGCTCTTTTCCTTTGTGGATTTGACATTTGACGATACTAGAAAAGAAAACAGGGAAAACTAATCTTGTAAGTGACTTTCACACTTCAAACATTCTTTGTCCATATTTGATTATATGTATTATAGAAAGGGCGAATTTGTATAAATTACTATAAAATTACAAAAAAATGTGGGATGCATTTTTGAGCTGGACGTAATTGAATTTTCTTGAGAAGGTACATACATATATGACGAACACCGTAAGAAAAGGGGTCATGCACGTAAACCTAGATTCTGATCGTGAGTTATAGCGCCTTGAATATTCTCGGCTGTTTGGCGCGCAAATACGTTTCTCAATGATTGTAATTGAGTTTAAATTACACAAATCATCGGTTTACTTTAATTTATATAATTTTTGGAGAAGTTTAACGACCATCTTAAATTACTTTTGGTCAGTAAAAATGATTTAAACTTGTCATAACATATTCTCCATGTTCTGTTGTCCATAAATATCGAAAAAAGTGTTTTACGTAAATGGTCCCTATTCTGGCGGAGAACCTCATATACTTTATTGTAATGCACATGAAAATATCAAATGTATATACACAAACGAACCAGACAAAATAAATGTAATAGATTTAAATACTTAATCCTAATTGTATTTCAAGTACATATTGTAATTCCCGGGTTCTCCCCAGCTCAGCCACAAGTGTTCTTTACAATTCAGTTGGTCTATTGGAAATTGGAAATATATGTAGAAGTGGATAAGAAAACACGCCGGAGACGTCGATCTAGAAGTCGATATATTTGAGTTTGAATGTGGAGCACAATTTAACAGCGACACGCACGTGTAAGCTCCGTTTGAATGAAACGGTTTCATTAAATTTCAGAGATTTTCTTGAATCTGCTTTCATTATACAATTTTGAGTGAGTCCTCTAGCGGCAATTTGAGCAACGCTGGTTCCCATTTGGCCGCTCACTTTTCGGAAAATCACTTTAATTAAAACTTAATTAAAATTAAATATTTACAATTTTTTTAAAGATTTCTAACTTGTTGTATAAAATAGCCCATGTCTTACTGCATATGAATATGCAAAAAAGTGAAAATACGTCTCCGGCGTGTTTTCTTATCCACTTCTACATATTACATATTCATATTGGAATGAAGAATCAAGCTGATGGCGGGGAATTTGGGAAATTTAAGAGGGGCTCATTGTCTTTGTGTGGTCCTTGAACTCCGAGAAGGAGAGCTGGAGATGAATCATTCGTCTGCTGGACGAATAACTTGGCGAACTAAAATTCGCGTTGTGAAACTTGATTGAGTTGGAGTTTGATTAAATAGGTTGCGGGTCCCATCTTTTCCTTCTCCGCATCCCCCTTGCGATATGACGAGGCGGGAATGTAAGTAGTTAATCGGAGAACTAATATTCCCTCTCTTCAACCCAATTTCCTTCACAATTTGGTAGATGGACGCGTCAAGGAAACTCACATCACATCACAATCCTCAAGTCAACAGTTCATGGTCAGATTAATAATATCATGTATACTTGTGATAATCGGGATAATCCATGCCATTTTCAATTTCAATATTCTCAATGCACTTCCACACAGGACAAAAGAAATGGGAACAGTATCTTAGTTTCTATTTGTTAGTTTAATCGGTTTTTTTTATTATTAAATGGACACAAAAGGCTATAGGAGTATTTGAGCAATTTGGAATTAACTTTCCAGTTCTTGCGTGTGTCCGTTCTTTAATGGAAAGAGAAATTGAAATTTTCAATTTGAAATATACTGACATATATATCGTAAAACAAGAAATCCGTCGGAAACTTTGAGAAATGGCGGGGGGGACAGATGGAAAGTGTAAAAAGGTCATGTTACATTCAAATTCAAAACGTGTGGAAGTTTTTGTGTTGTCAAGTTTTGAGCAGTTCTATATATATATATACAGTCGGGATTTGAAGGAAAAATTGCAGCTATACATTTTTATATTCTTTCCATTCTATATATCAAGTCTTTTCTCTCTCTATATATGTATTACACTCTGCATATAAAAAGCACGAGTTCCATAAATTCGTAATAATGCTCTCCACACACAAACACAGATTGGATTTCAAATGGAACTATATATATGTATATACACCGTTTTTTCTTTCATCTCGACTGTCCATTTGATTCCTTGATTAGCATGCAGTCACTTTCTGTCTGGTCTCAGGTCAAATGCAGAGACAATAGTTATAGTAATCACAATAATAATAATATAACAACAATTAATTATCCTATACTAATGAATACAATAAAATCATGCTCATTGCACCAAGTTCAAATTTCAAATTTGTATAGTGATTGCTGATGATTTGAATTTATTTGGATTGGGGGTTGTAGATGACCCAATTGATTTGATGAGAATAAAGGAAACCGATGTGTTCCATCAGGGATTTGGACGGGTCATTCCCGATTTGTATCTGGACATTTGGCCACAGCCCATCTTCCGCATTAAACCGAGCGACGGCATGCATGGTCAATTTGGCATAGCCTCTCCTCCGGTAATTGTCATCCGTGTACAGAGCATTCACGGAGCCCGAGTGTGACGTCACCACCCAAGTCACCAGTTTCTCTCCTCCTCCTCCTCCTCCTCCCTCCCCCACCTCTTTTTCATACACCCCAGCCGATGCCAACGTCCCAATCGCATCTTCCATCCTCTCTGAGAAAATCATCATCATCATCAACATCAAAAAGAACAATGATTTTCCACATTCCATTCCTCATTGACTGTTGATTTTTTCCCGCCAAATTCCAATTTATACATGACATGCATATATACGTAATTTTAATTTTAATTGTAATTGTAATTTTAATTGTAATTATATAGCATAGCATACCCAATGTGCCTTGACCCTTAAATTTCCAACTGTCGGTGACATCTTTGGCGTCACACTTTGACAGGGATTTCACGCTCACCTTCGGATTCGAGCTAATAGAAATTTGATTAACAAAAAAAAAAGAACCATGTGTTTGTGTGTGTGACAATGACAAAAATCACGTGCTCATTGTGAGCACCTTAGAAAACACTACACCGCAAGGATAATTAGGGAGCGAGCGGAGCAAGCTCCCCTTATACTATCTGTCCGGCGGTCTGTCCGTCCGTCCGTCCGTCTGTCTGTGTTGCTCACGATAATGGCCGAACGGGTTGACCGATTCACTTGATTCTTTTTTTACTGGAATAG
>JAIUND010004479.1:0-11878 GCA_034699125.1 Gisinianus flammeolus | reverse complement strand
TATATCTAAATAATATTTAGATTTACTTCTAATAATATATCTAAATAATATTTAGATTTACTTCTAATAATATATCTAAATAATATTTAGATTTACTTCTAATAATATATCTAAATAATATTTAGATTTACTTCTAATAATATATCTGAATAATATTTAAAGTCGCCTTTTCAACGTGTTCAAGCTCACAGTAACGTATTTAAAAGCGATTAGTGTCTTCACGCTCTCACTTGTTAGAATTCCGCCGTCGGACGACGATTGCGCTCCAAGAAGAAGCAGAGAATTCTTAACTTCAAAACAAAAATGGAAAGCTTGAGGAAAATAAGAATAAAATATGGTTATAAATAAATTTTTTTTTTTAATTTTTTTTCAAAAAATTGTTTAAAATGGAAGCTGCTAAATATAGTGATACAAGTCTCGGCATCCAAACGACGGTGAAGTTCACCATGGATACGGAGGTTCGTACTAAATTCTGGGGTAGGCAAATTATTATAATAAAACTACTGATTGCTATAGATAAACTTTTTTGTTTGCCTGACCCTACTATAAATGTGATTTCACTTGTTTTTTTCGAATAGATCAAAATGGGATTGACGACCTTGTGGCCAAAGCTATCGATGAATTGAACCCGGATCTGATGCAACTGATTTATGGACAACTTTTGAATGAGTCTAGTGCCAATGAGTTTGGTATACTTTTCAATGAAAAACGATTTGCTACTCACACTACTGCACGCTTGGTTGAAATAGATGATGTGATGATGGATTGGGATTTCATGCTGACAAATGTACGTGCATTAATGTTTAATACATGAAATGTGTGTTCCATATAAAATGTCATCCTATTAACTAATTTTACATGTTTATTTTTCTGAACAGGATATATTGGCCGTTGGCTGCTTCAAAAAATACCAGTTCCCCACAATGTCAACGACTACATGGTATCAAGGTCCCGAAAACTATCAGCAACTTCTACCATGTTTCTAGTACTACCACAGCAAATGACTATAGTTTGCTTTGGTCAGAAGATTCAACTATTCACCTATAGCTGCATCAAAACCAACGGATCTCCCCTCTCTGTGCCACCTATTTATAAAGAGCATGAAAATCTTCGCCCAATCATCAATGACTTTGACAATACTCTCACAGCCACCGAACACCATAATACATGGTCCAGCTTCTTTCAAACCGACTTGGACATGAATTTTGTCCGCGATATCCACATCAACGTTGTCGGAAAATTTACTCAGGATCCCCATGAAACATATGCTAATACGCTGAGCAGAGACTGGAGTAAAACAACAACCCCTCATCCTGACCAACAATGCGCTAATTTCTTCCTCTAACTATATTTTTTGTCTTTTGACAAAGCTCTGGTCGGAATGGACTTGGAACTAAAAAAATGTCATTGGTACTCCAATATTGGAGACAAAATGTCCAAAGTTTTCGGAAAATGCTACAGAATATATAATAGATGATACTCCCAACCTATTTTCTACTCTTGGACACCTGGCTCACATGGGAATCAACACCACAAAGAAGTTTGCAGTCCCAATCTCGGTACTCATCTCAGCGGAGAAATGAATTTACTCCACCGCCTCACAATTCTCAGGAGGGATCCCCATAATTATCTTACAACCGAAATCAACAGGCAACAAAATGATTCATGGACCATCATCTAGGACACTCTGAGTCAAATGTTAAATACCAAACTGTCACGTAAGTTTCCATAGTGCATTTCATTAGTATCACGGATATGTATGTATATCTACTTTTCAATATAATTATAGGCGCCAATACTAAAACAATTTTCTGTTTATTTTTTTTTCTTCTGTCGTTGACATGCTGTTGGATCTTCGTAGGACAAACCGCACCACCCAATTCCGGTTAGCTGAGATTCTCAAAAGTTACGATGATGCTACAGCTGCAGCTCGAGCCACCCAGAATCCCATCCTGACACCAGCAAATGAAACTTTTAAAATTCCCATTGACTCCCCTCAACAACTCAACCAGCTGGAGCAATCCCTTTCTGGACCCAAAAAAGCTGTGGTAGAATTGGAACTAGGAAGTGCTATTTCCTCGTAAATCCGTCCAAGATATACATATCGCTGAGCTGTATATTCTGTCTCATTTTAATATCGTCTCGCATCCCTTTTTTGTTCTTTCTTCCTTTTTTCTAGCGAACTAAAATCGGAGGCCGGGCAAAAGCCAGTCTTGGGCGGTCAACCAAAAACGTTCTCAAAATCTTTATGACCAACTATCTTGCTAGGATGTACAGCTGGTAGGGTTCACGTGCGGAAAAATTGTCTTTTGAGAAACTCACTGAGGTCACTCGAATCATTGCCAGTAAGTAAAATTTCTACTTACAAGTATCTATAAATATCTTTATTTATTTTCTACATGTCTATTTTATTTATAAGTATCTGCATGTCTTTGTTTAATCCTAATCTCAAGAACCACGTACTAAGAATGCTTTTATTTTTGGGTAAATGTTCAGCATGTGGGCATTCAATTACAAGCAGTTGCAGCAGCCGCTGGAGTCGTTCAGCAACCGAATATTCGTCCTCCTGACGTTCTTCCTGCCGATGATGATGTTGAGCAATTTAATGACCAAAACCAAAATCAATGATTCCTCACCGATAGCGATGAAACATCATACCAGCCTTCCAACGTGTGTTCAACCAGCTATTCTGATGAAGATGAATAAGTATACACAATACTTCTAATCCTTTTTTCTCTCATAATACAAGTATTGTCATTTCTTTTTCTATTATTATATATATACACAATAGTATAAATATACTGACCTTTCCACGATATCGTCTATGTAATTAAACTACAACTTTTTGTAAACATTTATTATAATTTTACTATTACTATTAACAATAATAGTCTATTTTATCCAAGCATGCCATTTGTGAACGATGAATTTCTCCAGTGCTCACTTATGAGAAATAAATTAGTACCTTTTTGGAGGTACTTCTAGTTTTTAATATTTTTATATAATAAACATTTTTATACAAAACCAATGTTTTTTCCACCCTTCCATTCTAGTGTAAATGAAGTAGTATATACGAGTTTTGTTGGTATTTAAGATGCATCTCCCACCTATATAATTTTTTCCTAATGTACAGTACTGGTTACAAGAAGACCTAAAAGAGACTTTAGACAGGTGAATTATCGGGTCACTGCAGTGGATAAAATACAACTTTGAACTAATTCTAACCTTACATATCTTTCACTAGACGTTGAAGATTGGTACAGTAATGGTGAAAGTAGAATAAGGTTTGTCAGCAGTAGGAACTCGTGTACATAATTCACCTTTTCACGTTTTTGGAAGTCAGTTGATCTGCATCGTGGGACATTAATGGAGGCGAAATTCAGGCTGCTTGCTGTAAATGTCAGAGAAAATTGTTCATTCTGATAAGTTCAATTTCAACATTTACAGAATGCAGCTAAGTCGCGTGAAAGTTGAATGTTTTTAAAATGCTTCATTGAAAACTCATTGTAAACAACAGGTTATTCTTACATTGAGAAGGAGAAAAGGCAAGCTGCAAGTCCGCAGAATGATTACTGGTGGCATTCATCAAGGTGTGCAGATCTTTAGAATTGTCAAGCTGAATACCTGAAAACAAAAATTATTTTGTTATTTTTCAGTTGAAATAAGTATAAAGCATTCAAAATGTGCATAAAGTCAATAGAATGGAAATAACTTTTTCCCGATAACTTTTCTTATTTTCCCATAGATTTTTGTTCCAGAATGACTTTTTTCCCCGATAACTTTTCTTATTTCCCCGATAGATTTTTTATTGTAACAGTGACCTTTTTCCCCGACAGATTTACCCTTTCCAGGATTAAAAACCTTGGGAATGTGTCCTTGCACACACAATCACAACTCACATTATGGGAATCCGTCATTCGAGCAGGGGAATTAAGGGAAATCGTCATTCTTGAGCAGCAAAGTAAAACCCTCTCTTTTGATTTTGAACTCGAGTCTGTCCATAGTAACAGTTTGCGGTGTTGCCACTACATCAAAGTTATAGTTAATTGCAATTATGTAACTATAACTTGGATGTAGTGGTGATTATATACCGGTGTGGAAACGGGAATTTCCCGGAGGAAGCATGAGAGGAAATATTGTCACTCACTTCCTTAACCTGACCGAACCACGTTTGACACCTCCACGAGGTGAAAATAGGAAAATACTATATAGGGGAGAGGAGGGTAAAAATCATCCAGGGGCAAAAATCACCCACCTTGAATTTTTGAAATGACGCAAAAATAGTAGAGCTAGACTCAAAAATATGGGCAGAAAAACCAAGTCCAGAGGAAAACTTTGATGTGAGCCTTCGTGAAAAGTCCATTTGCGGCTTTGCCTTCAATACTTACTGATATTTTTTGGTGTCACTGCAATTATTGCAGTGCAATCTCCTGAATTTGCTGTTATATGTTGTCAACATTCAAAATTATGTAAAAATGGGATGTTAAATGGAAAATCAGGGGATTTTGGGGAGACTAGATTGAATTGGGTACACGGCTGGTAAAAATCATCAGAAAAAAGTCGTAGCCATTTATAGAATTAGCTCACTCACATCTTTTCTTCCATTCCCACATCCAAGAAATTGGCTCCCCTCACAAAAACCCATGAGATTTGTTTCTATGTTATAGGATGTAAATATCCAACCATTTCGACTCTGTATTCACTGCTGTTTTATTAAATCGAGTAGGTCGGTTGCTGGATTTAAATACTGGAATCAAAATAAAATGATTGAAAACGTTAGGTATTTTTAAACTTGACACGATTTTCAAAATTCAAATTTGGGAATCCAAACACAAAACTCTTTTTTGATCAGTCTCCTCCTCCAATCCATACACATAGAATACGCATATTCATTCTTAGTTAACTATTCCCAAAACTTGTGAATTCCAATTAAATCCAAATCCATAGTTAACTATACAATTAAGGGAAGAAAACGATCACTAGGAAAAAGTATTGAAAATACTTATGAAGAGACTCAAAATTGTATAAAGTTCAGTTCGACTCGACAATACAAGCCTCATGAGCTTAATAAAATTGTATACTTGAGTAAACAGATGAACGATGGATTTTTTTACGTCAGGTCGTCACGGGACATTTTCATTTTCAGTGAGGAGTAAAAAGTATAAATTGAGAGGGAAAACTCGTAAAAGGAAATAAATGTTATATAGGTCATCAATAAAACAGCCTTACCGGATAAATGTGCGGAGGAATCCTTACTGTGCTTCCATATTCCTTTCACTGTGGCTTTCTGCAATTACAAATACAAAGAAAAATTAATATTAAAAGTTGCCCACACATATATGAGAAATTCATTTTATTATCAAGCAAATGCAAACAAGCATAAAAGTCAGCTGTGTAACTACTGAACTACTATTTCTGGTATGTAATTAAATCATCTCATCTCATTGGCAATCAACAAATACGCATGGCGACAAACAAAGAATAAACAATATTTTGTTCTGAATTTTGACATTTTGGTGTCAAAATTTTACGAGAAGAATGTGTAAAAAGTCGCGTTAATTTTGAAAAAAGAAAAGCAGTATCTTTTAACCTGTAGACATTTTGACACCAAAATGTCAAAATTCAGAGAAATATATTGATTACTCATCTCATTGGCATTGAATGAGGACTTGAGACAATTGTCAAAACAAAATCCAAACAAACTCACGATCATGTGGTCATAATAAGCCTCATTTCAGTCATTTCCAAACACTTTCCATTTTCCTGTTGCATTTTGTCCTCTTCACGGAAATGCGGAGACAAGAAAAGACGCTCACATCCTTTCATGCATCATGTGCTGTAAATAGAAAATACGCATTTGACAATATGTATCCCCAAACTCTCGATCTTTTTTATTCTTGAACGAGTGTGTTATTCATAATATATATATATGTGTCATTTATATAGTCGACAATGAAAACATTTTATGCCAACAAAACTCACGACAGATTTCTCCAGTCGATTTTCGAACATTCGTTGTTGTTGAGTTTTCGGGGTAGCTACGGATTCTATTACGTCCTTTTTACCATTCGTTGATGATTCCTCTCCGGTTTCATCATCCTTTCCTCTTTATTCGGATATTTTACTCCCGTTTTACGGCAGTAATCGGATGGTAATTCATTTCCAGCTTGATCTTCCGCAGATTGGTATACAAATTCGAATCGGCGGCTGCTGCAATTCCGTCTGAAAGCAGACAAAAGTAAATCGTATAAAATTTCTGTTAGCCAATGTGATCAAGTTAATTATTATTAGTTTGATTGATAAATATATGGGTAGTTAAATTACGATGGGTGTGTTTCCAAATCGGATGCTGAGCTCGATTATCATCTTCACTTTCATCCATTTCAATTTTCGGGGAATCCCGAGCAAAGCTGCAAACAATATAAATGCAAAGGAATCGATTCATTTACCAAAAAAACTTTCAGGAATTAATTAATTTGTTAATTAAAGAATTTTAAAGCAATAGCATTTATTTTATTCTTTTCCATTTCGAAATTTATAAGGATTGAAAAGATGAGAGACCAACTCACATTGTAACTGTTGTTGTTTTGCTGTTTTCATGTTCATCTCCGTCTCTGATGACTGCACTCAAATCATTTCCGTCCATTTCTTCTTATATATTCTTCATTATATATTTTAAACACACAGACCAACAAGTACAAGAAAGAATTCCGGTTTGAATTATTCATTTTTATTGTACATTTGACAGTCTGAGAAAAATCTAAAATGAAAAATCCGTTTCGTATATTGCATCAGCCGAAAAATGAGGAAATATAAGTAAAGTTATAAAAGTTGTGAATGTACAGAGAGAATTTGGACACACACATAAATTATTAAGATTCCTTAAATATAATTACCTGTATATAATTAATCGGCGAGTCCAAATTGAGAATTTAAGTTGATTTCCCAGTGGGAAATTCCCACTGTAATGTAATTTTGATTGTGCATGGTTAAAATTTGATGCTCTCAAAAGAAATTAAATCACAATTCTCTCGTCACAGTCTTGTCATCCCGATTTGGGAAATCTACATTTTCTATTCCGATTTAAACTCAATTTGCACTTTGAACTCCGCACGATCAGAATATTTCCAAACTCTTTCTCTCCATTTTTTTATTTGTTATATCCTCTTCTCTGGACAGAATGGAAATGGGGACTGTACTGATGTGTATGGAGACAAGAAAAGATGCTACATTCTTCCACGCTGTGGATATATAGAAAATACGTATTTGACCAAATCCCAAACGTGTGTCGTAAAAAAAAAAAAAAATTCCCTTCATTTAACGGATAGGCAATAATACACTGCACTGTGACTCTCCCTCTCTCTCTCTCTCTCTATACCTACATCTCTTTCTTTCTCTCTCATTCTCTCTTGCTCTCTCTCTCTCTCTCTTTTCAGATGGAAATTAGGGCGGCTCACTCTCCAAATACGTTGTAAATAATACATATACATTGAGAATCCAGAACATTCGCTATAAAGGCTTGAACGAATTTCTTCCGCTTGGGAGAATCCGAGGAAATGTGGATTAACAACCTTCCAAGTTCAAACTCAAACTCCAAACTCCATCAACCTTTCAAAATCTTGTGTACATTGATTTCATGTACCTACTTTTTCACAAGACTGTGGAATTGCCTATAATGATTTGAAGACTATTAATTTCTCTCCTTCTCCCATCTGTGGTGTGTAATTTGTCTGGACTCTCCATTCTAAAAAGTAATTAAATTCATATGGGATTGGGGAATTTGGGTTTTGGGTTCTTGAGTTTGTCTTAATTCTTTTGATGGGGGAACATTTCCGGGAACATTCCCAACGAATCCCAATTTCAAAGTCCAATTTCCCAATGAGGAAAAATCTATATTTAATGGAATAAAATGGCGTTGATGGTATAACATTGGAAAAGATCCCAATTATACTGTAACGAATGTTTTTTAGTTCAACATTGTCTGCAGACTCTGCTGCGACAAGAAAACAAGGCGAATTACAATTGCGATTAAATATTGTTCTTGTTCGTCATTCACATCCACCAAATTTTATTTTATTTCATTTTATACTTGCTGTAATGTTTTGGCCCGACGCTTTAAAGAATTGGAAATAAATTCTAGTGCGTGTGCATCCAAATTTAGATTAAGATTAACGAATTGGAATGAACGAATAAATGTGGATTGTCGTTGTTTATTGGCTGGCGAGCATTTCATTGAAAAGTGGCTCCATCGTGTCGGCCCATTTTTGATAGCCCGCTTTGACGAGATGAAGTTGATCGGAAGAGAAAAGATCTTGAGCCACGACGCCCCACGACCATGAGAATTGATCGAACATGTCCAGGAATCGAATCGTGTTTCCGTTGTCCAGTTGAGAGATTTGAGCGTTGATTGAGGCCACTCGGACGAACCAATTGGCATCATTTCGGGGTAAAACACCCAACAGGAGGATTTTGGCTGTTGGAAGTCGCTGACGGAGCAATTCCACTACTGCGGCAATCCCTCGAACGACGTCATCAACGGAATCCCCTGGAAATACAAATACAAATTGTAAATCCCGATATGCAAATTGACATTGATCAAAGGGCGGATTTCCAATTCCGACTCGAATGAAATGGAATTTGTAGTCGTTTGAAATTCAAAATTCAACTCACCGTTGTTTGTGCCGATTTTCAAGACGACGAGTTTGGGTTTGAGATTTTCGTTGGTTTCTCCGTCATCAATTCGGTAGAGAAGATGTTCCGTCCGATCCCCGCCGATCCCGTAATTTGCTGTTCCCAAAGGTGCATATTTTTGTTGGAAAATGTCGTTTCCTTCGCCGCCCCAGCCTTCCGTTATGGAATCGCCATAGAAGACGACGTTAATATTCTGACCATTGTTGATGGTGTTCTGACGGAATTGTTCGTGTCGTTGGATCCACCAATCGTCGCTCCTTGGCTCTGCCACCCACGGAATCCCTTCAGTCGTCAAACCACATATTACCAATTATTTATTAATGGAAACCCTCAAAGGATTGGTTAAATAAAAGGAGAAATCCAATTAAATAAAAGGAAATGGATTTTTTTTCGTGGGTGCAAACCTGAAATCGATGCGACGAGCACAAACGCTGACAGTGAAAATAATGCGAATTTCATTTTAATATCGATATTAATTTCAATTTCGGAAAATGTTCAAGCTAAAACGTGGAGTTTATTTTTGGTCGTCCTGTAGCAATTTAAACTGGAATAGAAACTGCTAATCAAATTGAAGTTCACGTTGTTTTAAAGAAATAAATGAAGCACGAAATCAAATTCACCTTGATCCGAATGTCAATCGATCAAATGAAGCGATCAATCAAATGAAAAAATTAAAACAATATCCCGTTTGCAATCGGTGAAAATTGGACATTTGACTTTCCTCAACTCAAACAGTTTTCGATTTCAATTCGACATTTAGTCCATTTAGTCCACTTGAATCAAAATCAAACCGGTATTTTAAAATCCAGTTGACAAACAAAAATGACGTTCATAAAAACTCAATTCGGAAAAATCCTTAGACTTTGGAAATTCCTGGAAAATGTGAATTGGAAATTGGAAGCGTGGAAAAACATGAATGGATTGATTGTGGACATTGGAAGTTTAATTTAGATGATTTAGATAATATACAGATGCGTTAAAAACTTGTTGGAATTGATTGATGGCTAATAAATCGTTTAAATGATGATGACAATTTAATTAAGTGACAAATAAACGACTGGATTTGAATTGGTTTACACTGTCCAAAAAAACAAACGAATGAACATGCAAATGAAAATAATCGTAAACAAATCCACGACAGCCAAGTCATCACTCAACACTTCAAAATTCTGTTTGATTGTCCCTGATTGATTGATTAATTAATCCATTGATTGCCTGAGCTCCGACCTGTTTGTTTTTCACTCACCACATGAATTTTCAGCTCCTCAATTTCATTGTCAACTTGAACGATCCCAACAAATAAATGTATTTATAATGACAATGTGAGAAATCAATAGCTTATTACACAATGGCCAAAACCTTGAGACTTTTCAGGTTGTCAGAAAATTACGAGATTTTATTTCTCCGACTTGAATGCCTTTTCATTTTCAATTGTAGATTCCTCAATTTATCCGTTCAAGGAAGCGAAATTGATGCACAGTTTAATTAGATTTAATTATTACATTAATTAATGTTGAACGCACATGCAAAGATTATTGGCTACTTGATTTTCCTGGTTTTTTCCTCACCCACACACAGGATTTTCCGTCGTTGCTCGAACATGTGAAAATAGAGTTTGGGAAGGATCGGAATGTAAATGACGAGAGAAATTAGGATGAGCTCGTGATAGCCCAGCACAATTAAATCCATCCCCGCCGGCAAAGGCAGGGGCATTCCCAATCGAATGGACCACAAATCCAGTCGTTTGATCGCTGCGAGGGAGTCGAAAGTGATCCAAAGTTCTCCGCTCATTCCCAACGGATACAAAACAATGAAAAGGGAATAGCGAAGCCATCGAAGGACGCGAGTCAACATCAACGTCAAAGTCCATGAAAAAGAAGAACGACAGACGAATTCACTTTCACTTTCACATCCACTTTCACTCACAATCAGATGCAGAGCATAATAAGAATATCGAATCATCTCCGTCAAATCCCAGGCGAACATGGCCAATGGGAGACCCCACGAAATACTCGCCGAGCCCGGCACCAATCCCAAAATCCCCCAAACCATCCCGATCCGCGCGAATATTTGAAACCCAGCAATCATCACATCCGTCCGCGTGATCCGGAGAATCCCATGCAAAATCTCCATCGCAGCAGCCGTCTGACATAATTTCAAGGGGATTTCAATTTGGGCCCAAATCTGAGTGAAGTCGTGACGACAGCGGAGGAAGAGAATGCTCAGGTAGAACCAACCAAAGGTCAACGTCACGTTGTACAGTATCAAATAACTCCGCACGATGATCCCATTCTGTTGTGGTCCCTTTCCTTTGGCCATTGAAGCCGGCAGTCAAGTCCACTGTCAATCGTCAACAACCACAAAATGAAGACAACGAAATTATTTTGCGCTGCCACAGTAAGTACACAAAATATTAAATGAATGATGAATTTTCCTTAATTTAATTCGTATTTTGTTGTGTGGATTTCGAAATCAAACTCAATATTTTTACCTGCGATTTCGTCGTGACAGTCCGTTTCGTCTTCGTCTGTTTTATTCCGACTGGAGTCGAGTCGAGTGAATGGAACTCTCTTTCAACCCATCCGCATCAACAAACAAACACAGGAGCAAGAACAGAAACATGTGGGAATTGAATGCGATAAAAAACCAGAATATTTCACGCTTATTTCGCATGGAAATTCCCCACAGGAAATTGTACGATTTCCCTTCGTTTGTGAGCAGAGACGAAATTTTCATATACGTTTACGTCAACAGTTGGCTGTGATGAAACGGCTTTCTGTGTGTGCAATAGAAAAACGGCCTTGAATTGAGTCTGGCAAAAAAAACTCGTTTCTGATTGTGAATTCCGCTTGGAGCCTTTTTGGACTTTTGACTTTTGTCTTTTGTTTTTATCCCCTGCTCAAGAATTCACAAGCTTTTCCCCCAATTTCATTTAAGTGTGATGGCTTTATCGTGGGCATCAAGGAATTAATTGAAAATTGGAAATATTTGTCAAGATTTAAACCAATAATTAAATGGAGATGCTCGAATGAAATCCAAACAACACCTTTTGACGAGCAACAAATATTACAATATTATTAGTGTAATCAGTGGTTAAATTGGGCAGGAGCGCGGTGGAGCGCCGCTCCACCGCCTCATGTCAGCGCTCCAGTACCTCTGTTTGTAAAAATTTCTCCAATATGAAAGA
>JAIUND010004478.1:0-11880 GCA_034699125.1 Gisinianus flammeolus | reverse complement strand
AAGAAATTCCACCCATTCACTTCGAACGGGAAAAAGGAATTCTAACTGGAGCTTTTAAGCCGCTATGAAAGGCCGTCATTGTTCTTTCCTTTTGGATTGGAAATTGGATATTGGTTATTTCGTAAATAAAAATCACTGTAATGGCCTTTGTAAAAAATCGGTATGGGACGAGATGGGATGAAAATTGACTATTTCGGGATGGGATGGGATGGGATATTTCTCAAAAAAAGTTTTCGGGATGTGCTGGGATGGGATAGTATTTTCGGGTTTGGGATGGGATGGGACGGGCAAAATGTGAAAATGCTCCTCTCTGGTGTGTGTCATAAAACATGTGGGCTGTTACTCTGACACTGATTTTTCTCTCACTTGTCTCTTTCCTTTTCTGCTCATTTCCTCAAAATTTTGCTCATCATCAGGATATCGTAATATGGTAGAAATTCCATGCACGAATTAATTTAATTAATTTGTAATTTAATTCTCTCTTTCTCTCTCTCTCTCTCTCTATCTGTGTAGGGATTTATGTGACGGGTTGGTTGAAAACGGGACCTCGTGGAGTAATTCTGAATACAATGAGTGATGCATTTGCGGTGGCTGCACTTATTATTAAAGATTTGGAGTCCGTCCCGGGGAAACCTCAAACGGGCCTCTCTCTCAATGAAACTGTACAAAAACGTATCACGAATTATGAGGACTACGTCAAAATTAATAATCATGAGAAAACTCATGGGAAAATCACCACCGTACAGAAAATGTTAGAAATACTACAAAACAATCGTACATAACACAAGATTCCTTGTGTGTAATATTTTTAATTTTAATTACCTTATCAAGTTACTATAATAATAATAATAATAACAATAAATATTATTATTATTATTATCTACCAACAGATTTACAGAATAAAAGTGATATTATATGAGTTTTAAATATTTAAATATTTAAATCAGAAAATCAATTACGTAATTACGTTAACGCAAATGAAAGTGAAACAAATTGCACTATTATTATAGTAATAGTCTATATCACTATTTGTAACATAACATGCTAATTACTATTCAACTAGGATTGTGGGAGGAAAGACAAGTTACCGGCGCTGGAGCTGACGTTATAGGCGTTACGTATATTTTTATTACATTACATATAGACGAACCAAATATTAAATAGAAGATACATAGATGTACACACAGCAGGTAAAATGTATACATTGTATACAAAGCAAAAGCAGAGTGTTTTCCTCTGTTTGGGTTTAGTTTCCATTGGATGCTGGGCATTGCAAGTCAAAGTCAAGAGCGATATACGTATATATACATTTTTTTTATACCTGTATGTGCCGTGTTTTATTCCTTTATGTATACCACTTTACCAGTTGTAGGTTTATTACTTGTTTATTACCCAGTTTTCATTTCACATTCATATGGGAATCTCTCGAATTAAAATATGTGCAGTGTACAAATATGTGTTGAGGACTTACATTCGTTCGTCATATCAATATCCACAATGTTCATTCAACATCAATATATATAGTGATAGTACAAAAAAATACATGTGATTTTTCTTGACCTGTGATACCAATTCAAAATATTGAAGTATTTTTAGGACGAAATCAATTATATTACAATTACAAGTGTCTCAATTACAATTACAATTACAAGTGATAGTTATTACGAGGATTTGGTACTAAGACGGTCAGCACTTAAATTGGAGTTTGTAATCAAATCAAATCAAATCATGATTGCTGTTGTAATTGCCATTGCACAAGAAAGTTCAGTTTAAAAAACCTCGTTTATGTTACATGGGAAATTCACATTACACATTAGGTAATTTCAAATTTCAAATTTCAATGCCAAATGTGGTGTACTTGAAAATATACGTAGAATTTTCATCTAAGGGATTTTTTATAAGGGATCTTTTGATAACCAAATATATATAGTTGCGAAAACATTTTTTTCATCGTCCTTTTACTTTTAATTCATTCGAAGTGTCGATAAACTTTATTATTATTATTGAACGGCGTCAAAGTTCCGCATTGCTTATAATATATCTTTCAATCTGCTTCTATATGCGTTGGGAAATAGAAATTGAAATGGAAATTGGTCGAGTATAAATTTGTACGGACAACTGATAAAAAGATCCAACTGGGAATTTAATATTCGAGACATATATAAATGGAGAAAAACCCGAAAGGAAATAAGGATAAGGATATAAGGAAATAAGGAAAGTCATATATTTATCAGTAGTAGTATTTTGCAGTGTTGTGTTCATACTTGGAAACTGGTCAAACATATAACCATTTTATTACTTTATTATTACACAGCATAATAATAATAATAATAAAGGTAAAGTCTGGTAAAGGTCTAGAATTTACTATGTGAAATAATACTGAGGAATATAGAACAGCAATAATCATGAGAATGATTTTGGATTTAGCAAAATAAATCGATAGCTTCTTCATATTCAAACACACAATGTGTGTCACACATGCACACACACACACACACAGGTAAAAAATATGTATCATGTATATCTGTAGAGACAGCGATGGAATTATGAAGGAAACGTGTGTGGACGTTTTTTCTTTCATATTTAAACCTTCGCATTGTCTAAGTACATCGATATTTTTATATTGATAACTTTGATGATGAGTGAAAAACAGGGATGCTTTTATGAAATTTACGCAATTTATACCTGTGTGGTGTGTACAACATATAATTATGAACTCATCCACACATTGACAAGTTTTTGTATAAATCCAACAACAAAAAAAAATATTGGTATATATACATAAATATATTCCACACGTGTGTATTTGCACTATAGAAATACGATAATTATGCTCGCATGTGTACATATACAGATATAATACATATAAACATAATGAACTTAAATGTAAATTGTAAATGGAGTTTTCCTGTTCTCTCCTTTTTAATACGCTCGTAAAAAAAGTTTACTATAAACGCCAGAGAGCCAAAAACCAACACGATGTCACGATATAATAACGTTGTATATGTACATATAGCTTTTATACTATGTATCATATTCTCTACGATATATATCACGTTTAATTAATCCTAATTGAATGAAAATGAAAAGGAAAATGAAAGCGCTTTTTGTGTATATAAAAATCTTTACAAAAAAAAAAAATATGTACATGGACATGTGGAGACCTATAAAAATGACCAATTTTCTCGCTAAACATGGACAGAGAGACGCGAAGACGACAGACGATTTTCCAGACATTTGCACACAAACACAAACACAAACCTCAAATTTATTCATTATCTATTATCGATTATAGGTAAATAGTAAATAAATACACACTGTGTATTAAAGAAGAAGTGTTATTAAGTGTGAACTTTTTATAGTCTCATTCGTCCGCATCTCTCTCAATCTCCATCTCAAAACACAAAAAATAAAAAAAAAACTCTTCACTCAAAAGTTGAAAGTCGGTTGTTCTTGTGTTTAATCGTAAAATATATGCAATATTATTATGCAATATTATATATTCAACATGCAAGGAATACATATAAGTATGAATGTATATAGAATGAAGAATCAAAAGTCAAAAAGCTCGCAAACCCAAGTTCTGAAAAGCTGAATTAAGGAAACCTTGAACATATTTGAACATGTCAGCATATATTATAGTAGATATATGTATACATACATATTTGAGCATTCTGCATGTTGTTCAACGTTCAATTCAACTCATTCATCATGGAAAGGTACGATACATTATTATAAAAAAATTGTGTGGATTGTGTGGATATAGCAGAGTATACAAACTATACACAACTACCCAATTATTATATGACATCACATCACATCACGCACACACACACAGTCTAGCGAAAGGCAGTGTGTATTGTGATGTGTGTGTGCGTGGTTTTATCGGTTCATCTGTGGATTTTTTAGACAAAAAACTATACCATTTTATAGTTAATAAATGACCGTAGTCGTTGCGGACTATATCGTCGGTGCATGGATATTGGATAGTAAAAAGGAAAAAGGAATACATTCGCACAGTATAGATATGTACATCTGTGCGATTTACTCAAATTTAATACCTATTAGTATATATACAAGGATGGGCATCTTCCATTTGCGGACCTTTCCATTCCATGACGTTTCGATGACGTGGTATGGAGTACCCCTACTACAAAGCCCAGGGTTTATAATGCCAGGAAATGGAACCATGGTAGGTAGCCGGTAAAAAATAATTAAGTATTACAATATGTAAAGTGTAAACGTAAACACTTCGACACCCAACATCGAAATGACTTAATGTCAAACAAAGTAACAAACTCGCAAAAACTAAACACAAAAAAACTCGGTCCCACACAGAAAACGGGGCATTTTAAAATAAATAGGTCAGGTCACACTTCAGGTCAAACTGGACATGTGTCTTTTGCCTCCTCAACATTTCTAGAAAAAACTGAAGTCCAACTCGCACCCGTACCCCTCATATAAGTTATCTCTCGCCATCACAACCCCCGAATTTTCTCAAAAATATATGGCCGGACCCCTTTCGTCCGTAACTTTAACATTAGACGGACGATGGGGGTCCGCAAATGGAAGATGAAGATGCCCACCCTTGCCTATATATATGTAGAATTTATTACGCAAAAGATAGCTTTATTAGTCTATATACCTGGTAACTAAAACAAAAGTAGGTTGAACACGTTGTGTGTATTATTAAAGGAAAATCATCATCAAATATATGAAAATATGGAAAGTAAATAAATGAAAATGATGGTTTTGTATAGACTTTGTAGTTTGTACCAGTGTGTGTGATCATTTATTTATAATGTGGGCTATAAATGAAAATGAAAAGGATTCACAAAAGTATTTTATATTACGCATATACTCCCATTGTCATTGTCCATCCGTTTTTAATTGACATTTTCTGTCACTCTCGCTCTCTTCGAGTAAATGTGTGTATGTGTATATGAATATGAACAACGAAAACACAAGGACGCACTCTCAACTTAAACAAAAAACAACAATTTAAGGGAATGAAAAAGCTTGTTGAACATGTATTTGTGGGAAATATCAAATAATTAATGGGAATGTCGGAATCGGAATACTCGTATGTACACGTTCCACTGTGCTATTTTTCTGTTTATATGATACAAAACAGTCAGTCAGTATACACAACATGCCATGGTTATTTGTGTACATTTTTGTTTGTATATGTAGCTTATATGGAAAACCCCGAAATTTTACAGTCACGGCCTTAAACGGTAAACAAAGGTACATAGAGGAATTATGTGGATTTGTATACATAATGATTGAAGTATGTACGAAAACGAAAGGAAAAGGAGGGCACACGAGAAAAGAGAAACAAAAAAACAGTATACACATAGAATATAGAATATATCCACGGATAACGCGGAAAACGGAAAATATATGAGGGCAATTTCAATTCCTTTATATTTCAATTACACCATTAAATAATCCAACCTACATTTTATTTTGGTTTCTGGTTTTTGTCTCATGTATATTTTATCATCGTTCATCGTTTTCTTTGGATTTTAGGGCTTGTGATTGTCCACATGGGCATTTGCGGGTATTTGGACGGTGACATATATATTTATGTGCCGAGTGGAAACCGAGAGTGAGCGACGACCACACACACAGGTGTCCTCCTTCGTTCATTCTATTATTAACCAGATTTGAACGCTCTCAATTCACATTTCGCAATTCGCAAATTCCCGAATTTGAGCCTCAGTTTTCAATATTCCAATGTTGACTAAATATATTGTCTGAGTTTGTACTTTGCTGTTTGCACTTTGCAGTTTGAACTTTGGAGTTTGCGAATTGGGATTGGGATTGGGATGTGTGATGTGTGTGTGGATTTGATTGTGAAAAGGACAGAGAATTGTTTGACTTTGAATATAGAATTAATTCTGCACTGGGTGACTTTTTGGAATTGGGAATGTCCACAATTGTATCGTACCTATATACATATACATATAAATATAAATATAAACTTCCTCATCTTTCATTTGGACACATTTTCGAGTGACTTGGTGATTCAGTAGTGATTTAGTGACTTACCATATACGTAAGAGTATACAAGTTGCTTTTTTTTCTTGGGTTTCTCCGTTGAGCTTGATCTTGAGATTTGAGACTGAGATGTGCCGGTAAATAAGTCTGTGTACATCTGTGAATTTTATATGTATATGCAGATATTTACATATTTTATGTATAGACATGTGGAGTTACAAAAAACTTTATCGTCTATACATAATTATCGTTCACGTGTGTTGCGTGTCAAATAAACGTTCGGCCATCCACCATCTACATGCATTTCTGTATATATACAATACATAAATACCCAACGCAAACGCACACACACAAACACACACAGCCTGTAATATATTATTGTATAGATATAAATATCTAAGCGAGAGCGAGAGTATAAAAACTTGTTTTTGTAAGCGGGAGCTTACAGTATTAAATTGGAATAGCATGTGTCTCGGTGATTCCATTCCATTCGTCCATGTACATACACAATAAATCGTATAGCAATAAGACGCCTTGTGTTTGTGTATATAGCATTGAATTTTTGACGGCCAAGTCAAATGCAAATGCAAATGCGAAAGTGAAAGAGCAAATAGCAAATAGCAAATAGCAAATAGTAAATAGCAAAAACCGATGATCATGCGAATTGTAAGGATTTCATGAGGCCTTTTTTCTCTTCATTTTTGCCTTCGGCTGTGCTTTTATTTTGTGTCAAATCAAAACACTCGTGCTTTTTTTCACAACAAGACAAGAACAAAAAACGTACACACAACTAATGTGAAGAAATGATGGGCTCAAATTCAAAATCCGAATCTTAAACATGGATAAAAGTATGTATAAGTACGAGTACATATAAAACTCGCCGTCGCCGTGTCTGTGTAAATCTGTACGTAATACGTAAATTCATCACACACTTCACATTATTCAAACTATATAAACTACTTTAAATATACTTTAAATACTTATTTGAGTCACAGTTTCATTTAGTATTTTAATATTGCCGTGTCTGACAATTTTCCACACACGTTCCTTTTAATCGTAAAGTTGATATATATGAAGTTGTGTCCACTAAAAGGGGCCGTATACGACTTTTCACTTTTTTCCGTATTCCTATGTAGAAAACCATGGGCTATTTTATGGAAAATGTTAGAAATATGTAAAAAAATTGTAAATATTTTTAATTAATTTGCAAACTTTAGTTAAATTCAAACAAAATATATGACGATTTTTGTCTTGTGATTTTTTGAATTTAAAAATCATCAAGAAACGCCGTGGCGCCAAAGAGGCCAAAAGGAAAACTCAAATATCTCTTAATCTAGAAAGTCGTATACGGCCCCTTTTAGTAGACACAAAGTCATATATTGCTTTGTGAAGAGCCGTGGCCGTGTGCGTTCCATTTGAATATTTATAATGTTCAAAGTGAACAGCTGAATAGCGGTTGATCTATATATATTTCGATTCTATATATATTATTGCGACCCGCAAGCAAAATTTTTTGTATATATATTGGATTGGGGTCAGCTCTGTGTATTTGAAGCGTGGCATTGTCAGTGCGGCGGCATGGAGACAGGCCAAGAGGTCAATTCTATATATAAAGTACATATCGTACATCTGCGAGCGAGACAAATATATATATACTGTCCATTCTCCATTCGGATAAAAAAATGATTTTTCACTTCTTTTCTTGGATTAAACGGAGCGACGATGTGATGCCCTAGGAATTTGGAAGAGAACTAGCTTTTACCTTGGTTTTGCTTCCAAATTCCAAGGACATCACATCGTGGCTGCGCCAACTCCCAACTCCAAATTAAGTCAAAAAATCATTTTTATCCGAATGGACAGTATATTATTATATTATATACACATATGGAAATCAGAAGCTGTATTAAGTCTGATTTGTTAATTCTTCTTTTTTTTCAGAAGTCTATAACGATAAGATGAGAGGAGCCGAAGGAAATTTTAATTCTCAAGGAAGAAGTTGACGACAGTTGTGAATTAATATCTTAAATAATTTGGGAGAATTTAATATCATCATCATCATATATATATATATATATGTATAATGGGGATGTGGAAAATAAATACGGAGCGACTCCCCGCCAAATTACATTATTTTACTTATTATGGAGGTGAGCTATTGTAAAATTGTAAATAATCTCTATTGAAAAAAAAATGAATCAATCATCACATGTCTTTTACACATCTGTACTGTTCGAAACCAAGAATTTTTCTGTGCTCATAATTAAACGGCGTTGAACTCGAGCAAAATTGTTAGTATATAAATCAATACTCTGGAATTTTGCCTTTGGATTTCATATAGGTTTAGCTGCACTCTGGCCATTTATCCAAGTGATTGGTCGACAATGGGGCATTCGAGCCCTGGCTCTGGGTGGGATATTTTCCATGGCTCCTCTCCTTGGAGTCCTCATCTCTCCAGTCCTCATCAAATTGGCTGTGCGACTCGCCAAACGAAAACAATTATTCTTATCCCTCATCCTCCTTCAAATCCTTTGTTTTGTCGGATTTGCTCTCCTCCCAAGTAATTCACAAGATGATGATAGTAAGTCAGATCTCTTTGGACGACCCGTAACACTCCTCTGTGATGAAATGTCCCCCAAAATGCAACTCTACCTCCGGAATTGTCCAGAGCCACGTCGACAACAGAATTGTCACTACAAGACGATCATTCAAAAATTCTTTTATGATCCTCAAGACTCCGATTTCGATTCCCATGATTCCGAGTCAAATTCAAATTCAAATTCAAATTCATATTCAAGACAAAGTGAAAGTGAAAGTGAAGGCTGGTCCAGTGGAATTGCCAATAGTCGCCTCACAAAAGGCAGTGTCTATGAATATTGTGATGTTCGATGCTTACTGCAGGATTTGAACAAGTGTGATTTCTATGATGAGCCCGGGAAATGTGATACTAATAATAATAATAATAATAATAAAATGAGAAGTGACGGAAGAAAGGATGATGATGATGACGACGGTCTATTCACAAACCGAGGGAATCAAACCTTTATCAAATTTGATATGAAAGTTCAAGTGTCCAAGATTCATCGGAATGAGAGTTGTCTCGTCGTGCCCCTTCAACTCATTTCCTTTGATGGGCGTCGACTCTGGTCTCAATGTCCAAGTAGTCCAGGTTCATCCAGGAAATCCAGTGAGAGTTTAATCATGGACCATTGCTTCATTGACTGCTTTAAGAATTTGAATATCAATGCCGTGATGGATGGAGGAGAGATGAAAGTGGTGGGCTGGGATTCCACAGAGTTTTGGATCTTTACCGTGTTGTCTGTGGTGAGTGTGAGTTGTTTGATTGGGGTGAGTATGCTTGCGGATGGATTTTGTTTAGAGAGTTTGGATGTGGAGGAGTCCATTCATTTATTCGTATTTCAACGGGTTTGGGGGATTGTGGGGTGGGGAGTTTTCACTCTGAGCTCGGGATACCTTGTGGATTTTTATAGTGAGGATAAAGCATTTAAAGACTACACCAAATGCTTTTATCTCTCCGTTGGACTTCTCATTCTCAATTTCATCGTTTCTCTCACATGGAAGGTTTGTCATCACTTGTCAGTTGTCATTTGTCATTTGTCCCCTATTTTTTCTCCTTTCTCATATGTATTTGTATCGTAATCATTGATAAATGTCGTCTGTTTTTGTTGAGCCACAGGTTGAAGAATATGTGTCGCCGAATTCCATGAGGGGGAATTTCCTGCGACGACTGAGGAATTCCAGACAAGTTGTATTCCTCTTCGCTTGTCTCGCTGTCGGTTTTTGCATGGGTTTACAGTCCAATTTCCTTTTCTGGTAATTATCTTATTTTTTTTGTTGCTTCATTTTGAAGCCGTTTGCCGGTATTCTTACCTTAAGAAAACAAAAGCAAAGTCGGCAAGGTGGATGAGTTTAATTTGGTCATTGAGTTTTTTTTTTGCCAAGCGACGATTAAATTATTTAGAATATGTATAAATAGAAAATAATTTTTTGTAGGTATGTGGAAGAAGTGACGGAAGGAGAGGAGAATTCGGAGAATGAATGTGAGCACAAGAAATGGCTCAAATTGATTCAAGGTCTCCTCACCATTGTTGAAAGTTTCGGTGGAGAAATCCCCATTTTCCTGCTATCCTGTGAGTTTTGATTTGTTTGTGTGTTGTCTGCAGGGAAAAATCGTGCTGAAAAAATATTTATGAAAAAAATGTATGAATCTTTTGTCATAATATATTGTTTTATATTATTATATTATATAGTTCTGATGACTCGTAAATTGGGGTATTCAAACTGTCTAAGTTTGGTTCTGGCTGGATTTGGGGTTCGATTCCTCATCAGTTCATTTATTTCAAATCCATGGGTTTTCCTCCCCACCGGCCTTTTTCAAGGACTCACTCATGGCCTATTCTACCCCGCTATTTTGGCAGAGAGTCTTCTCGTTAAATCATCTGGAGTGAGCGTGGCCACGTCCATTATTGGGCCAATGACTTTTAAAGGAATCGGTACGGAAAATATCTACATATCGTCTGTTAAGTTCACAAACGAACTATAATTATTTTCCTTAATTTCGTTGACCTGGTCCAAAGGTCAAGCGGCTCAAGATGAAGCTGTGGGTCCTTCGACATTATTGTCTGCCATGACCTTTTTTGTCACCCTGAATTTTTTCAGAATTTTACCCACAAAGACGGACGCAGTCGTCGCATTTCCGCAAATTAAGGAAAATCGTTATATTTCGTTTGTGAACTTAACAGACGATATACGAGTTGTTTTGAGAGTGTCCTGAACTCTCTGTGAAGGGATTTTATTTTACACAAAAATCCTTGATTTTTTTGTCATTGATTTTTCAAAGGGATGGGCATTGGAAGTTTCGTGGCTGGAATTACAATGGATAAAGAATCGGGTCAAGTGACGTTCCTCATTTTTGGTGTGATTGCTCTCGTTTTGAGTCTTCTTCATTTCATTTCAAATTTGATTCTGAAACAAATACCTGACATCGGCAGTCGAAAAGGTATGTGCGATCCAAAAATCCAATGGAAAGAGGAGAACGCTTTTGGTTGGTTGGTTGGTATTATTTATTCATAAATGTCAGGTCATTTAGTACAAATACAAAAGCACACTAGTTTTCAGAGACGGACATCAATAGATTTTGTACTAAATTACGATTAGTTAAAACTACAGATAATTACATTCAATAAAATTAAAAATTAAACATAATGTAAATATGTGTAACATGGCAAGTGGTGATGGTAGACTATATCAAAATACAATTACTTTTTATCGTACACGGTACAAAATTCCAGAGTCACCACCTGACTCTTTTTTTTTTGCACACGCTTAAACCCCCTTTTTTTTTTACTTCAATATCAGTAAACGGAATAAGAATGCCATTTTTTACATGAATACTCGCAAAAAAAGTTGAGCATTATCATGCAGTCTCACAATCAGGGTCAGTTGGAACTGTAAATGCATTATTTAGACTATCAGCTATTTTATCCTTATCAATACTCAGTAGTTATTTTTTTCATACAAAACTGATTTAACGTATACTTTTTCTCTTTTTCTTTTTACCCACATGAGATTGTCGTTTTCGTTTGTACACATTCCAAATGTTTTCACAAGTTCGAGACTCTTCACATTTACAAATTTTTTGTATACGCGCATTTACTGTGGTATTAATTTGGTTTACAATAGAGTTTCATAGTTTTTTATACTCGTTCCAAATAACAATACTACACATTTAAAATCAATAGGGGAGAGGCAGGCAAAAATCATCCCCGGGAAAAAATCACCTCCTTCGCTTTTTGGATTTATTATCCAAACGAATTTTTTTTAAGCAAAGCCGTTGACAAGGCATGAAGCAGAGACACT
>JAIUND010004477.1:0-11884 GCA_034699125.1 Gisinianus flammeolus | reverse complement strand
CTCCCAGCGTCTCCTTTTAGATCGTGCAATCACGACCAATACACCGGCAGCATAGATAGGGACTCAGAAGCAAAACAGAAATGTAAAGTTCTAGGTTCACCCATCCATCCCTTGTGGTCTCAGCTAAGACCAACTAAGATACGCTTGCACGTATCTCAGTAGACTCAGCCCGAGCTGCCGCCCAGAAATGTGCTTAAAAGTAAACATTGCTGGGCAGTTTTACTTCAAGTCTTTTGCGAACGAGTTTTTTAAAACTGAATTTTGTGTGTTTTTTAGCTCGAAAGTTATTGCAGACTAGTAATAACTTGACAAATTGGGTTATAATTGTGCCTCAAAGAGATGCTGCTGGAGTTGACAATTTGATTAGAACCATGCAACAAGTGGCTGGACCATTGAACTTTATAATTTCCAACCCTATGGAAATGTAAGAATTATTTTTCAAATTAATTCAATTCCTAATTGTACTACAGTTGCACTGAAGTACAAAAGACATGTAATTATCGTAACATAATAATTAATTCTTTTGAAATGAAAATTTTAGTATCCGACTACCCAATATCCAAATTACAAGCTATGTGCAGCAAGTGGATCAAGCCGTGTCCAATTACGGCAACAGAAATTTACAGCTTCTTTTTATTATATTGCCGAACAATAAATTGGATACTTATGCCGCTGTGAAAAGGCGATGCGTTATTGATTATGGCAGTAAGTTTTGCTCTTGTTAGCGTTATATTTCGTACTGGTTGATTGTAAAACTTCCCTATGTCTCAGAGCAATTCTAAGCATGTTTTGCAATGTATTTATTATTTTAGTGCTATCACAATGCTATGTTGCAAGGAATGTGGTCGCTAGAAATTTGATGGCCATTGCAACAAAGTGTGTAGTACAAATGTCTGCAAAATTGGGAGGCGAGCCTTGGAAAGTTCAGAATCCCATGAAGGTAAGCAATGAAAGCAAAGAACAATAAGTAATAGTATGACATTCAAATTGAACATGTACTTATGAATAAGAATTAGCAAGCTACTGCACGAAAAGGAAATCATTATCATCTTTCTATTATTCTTCTTTTTCTAATTCTTAATATTTTTTACAGACTGCTATGATCATTGGATTTGATGTTTACCATTGTGGAAAAAGGAAGGGGGCTAGCGTTGGAGCAATGGTGGCAACAACATCCGAAACTATGGCGAGATACTACAGCACAGTTTCCTTCCACAACAACAAGGAAGAACTCAGTTCTAATCTTTGTCAAGATATAACAAGTGACTTATACAAACTATAGATATAAACTTGTCAGTTTTGACGAATACTCGAAGAATATTGTATAGGAATAATAAATAACAAAATTGCAATTTGTTGTCCATGTAGAATGCATTCGAGCGTACAAAAGTGTGAACCAAGGACGACTCCCAGATAGGGTCATCATGTACAGAGACGGTGTTGGGGAAGGGCAGTTGACATTTGTCTACAACACAGAACTCGTTCAAATAAAGGTTGGCAAAGCTACTCTTAGTCAATACAAGTGTATTGTAAAATAAAAATATACTTACATACTATATAGGTACATATATAGCAATAAATAAGTTGTGAGTATTTGTAATTTATTTTGGGATTTTTTAATTTGATTTAATTAACAGAATGCTTTGAATGCCATTTACACTGGCGAAGGTCGTCCAATGTCAAAATTCTCATTCATTATTTGTACAAAGAAAATTCACACACGAATTTTCACTGCTCCACGTGGTAGAGATGGTGCTGGAAATCCTGGACCCGGGACAGTAGTGGATGATATCATTACATTACCCGAGCGGTGAGTAAAACGCATTAAAAAAATATTTCTTATCATGCATTAGTATACTATCTATTTTGTTCTATCAAAGAATAAATAAATATTAATCATTGTCTGTAATACAATTTTTGATTTTAGTTGGGACTTTTATCTCGTTGCTCAAAACGTTAATCAAGGGACAGTTAGTCCAACTTCATATAACGTCTTGTACGATGAGCAAGGTTTGTCACCCGACAAAATTCAGAGGCTGACGTACAAACTTTGTCACATGTATTTTAATTGGAGTGGGACAGTGGCAGTTCCAGCTCCTTGCCAATACGCTCATAAACTGGCTTACCTAACAGGTAAATTCGGGGATTTCAATGGTTTTTACCTTAGAGTATATATAACACGTGTTATATATTATATACTTTAAGGGTTTTTACAGCATTATTCTATGGACTATGCATATTTAAAATAATAATTATGTAATAATTTAATGTCAACAGTCATCAGTATTGTGAATTTTCTCATGATGAATCTGTATGTATTAAATTTGTCGTTTTTGTTGTTTCTTATACAGGCTTAGCCCTTGGAAACTGCCCACATGAAAAATTGTCCCATCTTCTCTATTATTTGTAAACACAACAAGTGTTTTTATTCGGGATTCCGACATTTATTTTTCATTTTAATGTAAAAGACTGACAGAGAAGAAATTGTGGGTTTTCAAGTATCTATTTCAAAGGGAGAATCTCAAGATACGTAATTGAAACGACTTCCCACAATTGAATGAAACTGAAGTAAATTAAGCAAAACAAGGAAACTTGACGAGAAGTCAATTCAAAAAGTGAATGTAAAATTTTATATTTCTGTAATGTTTTTATTGTTATACTGATACATTTTGTACTATTTAATGTGGTGTAATGCATATTTAAAAGTTGATTTTATCTCATATACAACAGGGATCACTGTTGCATTTGTTTTATATTTATAATGACCCTTACATATTTATGACCCTTACATATTATAAATATTTTTATCATGACTGTCAGAGTACTATAATATTATTGTTTGAAAACTCTAAAGTACTATGAATACTTGCCCGAAGGAATAATTATTTAAAGAGGTTCCTCATTATAGCTACAAGTATGTGTGCATATTTTGAAAGTACTTCCAGTTTTTAACTAAAAGATTTATACAACCTTTACGACTGCTCAAAAACTAGTTTTTATAAAATCCATGTTTGTTATTTAATTATTAACTTACGTAGCACGTAGTCGTTTGTGTAAGAAGGTATATAACAATGATAGTATTATTAGCTAGAAAGCACCCAGGTTGAACGCATGGTTTTTTTTCTATCCTCAAATTGAATATTTTGATGTGGAGCATAGGAAGAAAGTGGGTACTTTCTACTGAATAATACCGTCCGTATGTGTGTCTATATTTTCCAATACATAGAATAAAGAATATATTGTAAATAAACAAACTTATGTTCTGCATTTTTTCTTTACGTTGATTTTCTAGAAATGTCTCGCTCGAAGTTTCAAGTATATATTTACTTTTTACTTTTTCAATACACATTACAGATCAACCATTTGCAATAAAATTCTCGTCATATCCACATATTCATAATTGTGGGTCTCTCTGTCTATCATATTCCAACCCATATAAAATCAATTTTAAATATGAAGCTCATATTATGAGCCGATACTGTATGTAACTACATCATAAATGATTATGATTGTAATTAATTTCTCAGTTAATTAAAATGTCCAGTCAGAATTTTTGACTGAGAAATGAGAGCATTTTGTTTGTTTACTTCCGTACTCGCACGTGTATACCGTATACTGCTATACGTTATTACTAATACTGTTAGTAATAGTCTTCCTTTATTATTTTTATACATTTTTTAAACGTCCGACGTTTCTACATCAATCGTGAACAGTCGATAAATCCAGTCTTTTTTACCCGTTAAATTCTTTGTATTGTTTGTGCATTTTGACACTGTGAACGGAGCGAGTGACAATTAGATAACAAGTAAAAGTCATCATGTCAGTGTAGTCGAAACGTAGCGAATAAATCATCGCCGTGAAGCTATCCGCTTCTCCCACTTATTCAAATCATCATTTATTATTATATTAAATAAATATTTACTAATACTTACATATTTATAAATATTATTTATAAATAAACGTTATCACAAATTTCTTTGTTTATATATTGATGTTGTCATGGAAAGCGGACGAATAAAAACCCCGGATCTCAATTTAAGACGGCCCACTCACAAGCCATTTTGATAGAAAATCTTGATAGAAGCAGCCATTTGCTCCGCCTTCACCATAACAATTTTCTACTTCTATTTGACCGCTTCCTTTTCTCATACATGATTTTCTTTTCCTCCGAGTCATTCCAGAAGACGGATCACAGAGCATTTCTTTCTGTCCAAATTTCGCTTCCCTGAAAAAATATTTACCGTGTTTTTCTTCTTTCAATAATAATATATATATAGGGGAAAAGGTACGTATCTTATTTGTAATTGTCAGAACTCATTTACTTGCATTTAAATCATTTTACTTTTAATCTGTCGTGTGATTGTGAGTGCGTGAAATTGCGTGGAAATGTGTGTGTGTGAGAGAAGGACGACGAGTGTGTGGGGGGAAATAGTAATTTGTGGTATATAGTTCATTCATCACAGAGATTGAGTGATTTTGTCTTCTTCGTCTTTGTGTACGGGTACTCGTTTTCTTTTTTCTCACCCATTGTCCTTTCATTGTACTGAGTCAAAAAAAATTCTTTTCTTTTCTAGTAGGGGTTTTGCCAAAGCACAAGTTTGTATTTAGCAAATTATCATCATGTCGGAAAGAAAAGCAGTCATCAAAAATGCGGACATGTCCGAGGAGATGCAGCAAGATGCCGTCGACTGCGCCACTCAGGCATTGGAGAAGTACAACATTGAGAAGGTCAGTAGATTTTTATCCGAAAAACTTTATATATTTTTTACCCATTCTTTGACCATTTTCTTGAGTCCGGTCTCTACTACATGTATGTACATGCATGGTGGAAACGAGTCGGTCCCAATATCTCATTACCGTACCACTCCCTCCCGTTTCTATCATTTCCGTACCAGTTAGCCCGCCAGTCACTTTCTCGTCCTACATATATGCATGATGAACTTTTTTTTGTCCGTGTCTCTCTACTTCTAGTCTGTATTTGTCTTCTTCTTTCGTGTGTGTCTCATCAATATCATCATAATCGTATTACTATTAAAGAGGCTAGTAGTAGTAGCAGTATATAGTTCTATATAGGGTAGTAGTAGTAGATAGAATATCGAGCCGATATAAAAAAAATTGTAGAAGAAAACTGAAAGCGGAAGTGGTGGTCTAGAAATTCTCTTAGACTGACTACTAGTAGTCTCGGGAAATGACATTTTATTTAGTCACGGAGTAGTAGTAGTAATTGGGGTGGATGGGTAATACATTGAATAATTGGATTATTTTATAAAATGAAATTTCCTTGATGATTACTTTTCCTCCTCCCGTCTCTAGGACATTGCTGCATTCATCAAGAAGGAGTTTGACAAAAAGTACAACCCAACTTGGCATTGTATCGTCGGGCGAAACTTTGGCAGCTACGTTACCCATGAGACTCGACATTTTATCTATTTCTATCTTGGACAGGTAGCCATTCTCCTCTTCAAGAGCGGTTAGAGCGGCTAAAGAGGATCTTTAAAAGCGGTGGATCTTCAAATAACAACAACAAAATCTCCTCCTCTACACACATACTCACAACAACAACAACAAAAGCAGCAGCAACAACAACAACTCCTTCGCCTCTCTCTCTCTATATATATATATATAATTATAAATGATATAAAAAATAATATCTCATCTCAAAACCAACATTACCAATAACGTTAGCGTTAGCATGTATTTGTTATGAATTAGTTAAACATATATATATATATATACGTAAGTAGTCATTCGTACTACTCCTGTACTCCTCTCTGTACCATGATTACTGTATGTTTGTTATTTTTTTCTTTCCCCCACCAAAACAACAATATAAATGTCGTCTAAATCTCCAAGTTTCATTTCTAGCTATCTCATCACATACACACACACTTTCTCTCTATTTTCTGTCTTTCTGTTTCATCTTTGCCATCGTCACTACTGTATCATGTTTCATGACCTCACATGAGACAACCTTCAGCGCTACTTGATGTTAGTTGGATATAAAAAAAATGACGGACTGATTGTAATCAATTTCAAAAATGAAGGAAGCTAATGAAAAATAAAAAATTTTGGCTGTATAACTTATTAATGTAAAAAAACCAAAAAAAATAAGAAATGTTCTTCCTTCAACTTATATCATTTATTTGTATGCATCTACTTACTATATAAATATATAATATAATAATAATATGATAACATGATAACATGATACATTCATTTTAAAATTCTCTTTTTTTATTGGCTTTGAATTCTTTTCTTCATATAGTGCATACAAATTTACCATAATAAGACTGAATTGTGTGAACTTCACACTGTGAAGCCTTTGTTTACATATCATCTTTCGATCTTTCGATATCATAATAAGTACGTAGGTACTTAATTATTTATAAATTTGAAATAGTAATGACTGCAAGGTTCCTCTTTTTTCCTGGGTCATTGATCCCTTGACTGTTTAAAATAATCATGATTAGAGGTACTTTAAATATGCACGCATCTTTTATTTCTGTCGTCTTCATATATCTTCATTGTAAACTTGTAGTAAGAATCTCTTCTTCATTTACTATTATTATTTGTGAAATCCAACAATTTTTAAGGCAGGTCTGTAGTTTTCAAGTATCTTCGGAAAGATCCCCATAAATTTGAATCTTTCACCCATTTCATCTATGAGCATTTTGTAGCCAGAACGGAGTACTAGCTTCTGTTCATTCGTCGTACAGCTTGCCAAAAGTTTCTGCAATCATAATCATATAGATAGTAGATTAGATTTACTTTAGAAAACAGGTCAAAATCATAACTTTAACTCCAGGTATAAAATGGCATGGCAGGTAACAGTACCAGAAAGAAAGAAACTTTATTTGACTATATGCATGCATATTAGAATATCATAATCATTACATACACACATATTACATACATGCAATGACATGTATATACTATATATATATAACCCTCTACAAAGACTCGTAGCACACATACAAGAAAAATGAGAAGAAAATAAACTTAAAGTTTTCCCTGTGTGTGTGTGCTATACTACCTGTGCTACCCAATGTCTCACGTAGTGTATCGTATTATTTATATTATGTGGTGCACTAATATGTCGTTCTTGACAAAAAAAAAAAGTTAATGACTTTTTTTTGTAATGTTTCCTTGGCCTGAGTGAGTAGATGGATATGTGTACATATTTGTACTGAATATGCAAAATGTATTACATACTGTATGTGTATATCGTATACAAGACGGTAGAATAGAAGAGGAATCGACAAATTTCAAATGTGAATAAAAATTCGATTATACTGTTTTTGCTTCAGAAACAAAATTAGATTATATAAACATTACTTATAAACAGACAACATCTTTGGAAAGAAGGAGCGAGAGAGAGAGAGAGAGATCAGAAATCAGGATACACCGTTAACTCTATTCACATCTCTTCTCGCGACGACAATATGATAATGGTAATGTTGTTATCTATACCATCAAGTCGATTTTGGTATACGGCACAAAATTTAGCTGAAGCATTTTTTTACCGTTCCAATATTGATAACGTGTATAGTCTACATAAATATGTACATCATTATACAACTCTTACATAAATCATTCTACTAAAAATTATGATTGGGTATACTAGTACCTATACTTAATAGTGAGAATACCTATGCAGTGCATAGTATGTACATATTTGTTATACATATGTACTATTATTAGGTAGTCTTGGAGTATTGCATCATGTCGGTTTCCTTATTTACTAGCAATGGAATAATTTTTTACTTTTGGAATTTAGTAAATTAGAGTCGTAAGCTCAAATAATAAGCATAATATTTCTATATGTACTTGTACTTTTTTAGCCTGTATTTTGCAAGCTATATGTCATAGATATCAAGTATCTTTCACTTTTTTTCAATTCAGTATATGAATTATGAATTGCAGATTAGATTCTTATCCTAAGATTTCTCTACAGACTATCTATTTGTTATAAACTGTAGACACACACAATTGTCCAACTAAAGTCCTAAAACAGGTATAGTAAACGTAAAACTAAAACGAGTAATTGAACTAACTTACTTTATATCGAACTTCGATGCCCACACTTTGAAGAAATTCGCTCTGCGTAGTAGGACCACAAACCCAAGATTTATCTTGACATAGTTTGCGTATAAAGGAAAAGTCCACATCAGCTGTCAAATCAGCCAGGCCTGGTTGAATGAGAGGGTCATGGAGTTGATGTTGATAAAACCCACGGAAAGTATCCTCCTTTGTTCCATCATGACCATAGTCAATAATTAAAGCAATACCACCATGCTCTTCGATTCTTCTCGTTAATTCTTCCAGTATAGTCATAGTCTCTATACTAACTTCAATATGATTCCTTGTATCCAATAAGAGTTTATTATGGTAACTTTGTAGTACTTTTATTGTTGGAGTCTCATTACGAGAGAGAACATAACGGAGCTTTCTACATTCTTCCGTGGACTCTGGTTCAATATCAACCAGTACTTCACGCCACTGATGATCTGGAGCTTTCTAAGGAAGAACACGGCAACAAAGAAATGAAATGTAACATGCCATTATATATCATGTATTTCAAAGTATGTATTTTGTGGAAATCATTTATATTCTTTCCAACGATGTATGTTTTGAATCTTTTTTTTTCTTCGTACTTGTAACTTGTGGATTGGTAAGGCATCAAAAAATTCATGAGCTACATAAAAATTAAATTCCTCAGGTAGGCTTTGTACATCTCGATACCAAAATATTGGATAGCCAGTATCTTTTGCTACTCCTTTGTGATAATAAGGTTGATCTGGCGGTAGTTCTTTAGCTGGATCCACCCAACTACTATCTTTCCTTGTTTTGATATAGTCGAGATAATTCTTCTTTTTTTCACATAATGTTTCCTCTTGAAGATTCGCCAAATATGGACTAATTTCTACCAAATGTAATGCGACTTCTGTACCAGTCAAGTATTCAAATTTTTTGAAAACCTGTATCAAGAATATACAAATAGTTCATGTGTAAGAATAAATTAAGAATAAACAATTACATACAATAATTATAAGATTCCAGGTGGAATTACAAACTATTTCCAAAAAAATAAAGGCGACTACTGACCCGCAATACATCTTTTGCAAGTGATCCTCTACCAGGCCCAAGCTCGACAATGTTGAATTTTCTTGGTCCACCTATTTGTAACCAAGTTTGAATTCCCCAAATTCCTATCATCTAAAATATGAAACATATATACACATATAAAACATATGTCGTTCCCATTGACGCACTCATTACATTATTGTATCAACCAACATGATATATAGCTTACTTCTCCAAACATTTGACTGATTTCCGGGGAAGTAATAAAATCTCCTTTCGGACCAAAGACATCTTTCTTCATATAGTAGCCAGCATCACTTTCTTGACGTGCAGTACCTTGAGATTTATCAGCAGGGACTTGTACAGCAGATTGAGTAAGTGCAATTTTCATATAATCAGCAATTGGGATTGGTCCAGTCATTAAGATTTTTGACTTGATTTGATCGTACACCGAACGCACTAATTTTGTCCCCATTTTGATTACCATAGGCGATGAAAAGACGAGCAGTGGATATATATATTATATGATGATATAATAGACTATTGACTACTGACTTGTAAACTCTCCCTCTGTATCAGTTCAAATATGTAGTTATTAATAGATAGTTTCAAATTATAAAAACATTTATAAAGAATTCGGTACAATAGCTTCGAAAACAATGAAAAAAATTGTTAATACGATAATTTCTTCTTTCCGCTCGTTTTTATGTTGCGGATATTTTAGCAACGACACTCGTTTCGAGGACACTATAATAAATAATTTGTATGTAGGAATATTATTAATAATTCGTTGAGACTGAAACTAGTATTCATCAGAGCCGTCAATGCAATCCACAATTCCGTCATTTACTCTTGAAGAAGGTATGTATTCTAAATTGAAGAAAAAAATAAGGAAAGAATGATATTTGAGATTAACAATTAGCTTGGCAATGGAACATGGAAGTAACGTTTGATAAAGGTTAGTGTCTTAAATAAATAAATAAAGCTTAATCATATAGTAATACCTGGGAATTTATTGCTCGTTTTACTACAGAAAAATCTTCCGTTCATACATGCATTTGTTGCTGGCTCATCTGTACCATCATTTACACAATCACAATAGTCATCATTAACCTTTGACCAAGATATTTTTCTCTCACTAGTTAAACAAGTAAAATATTTTTTGTCTCGTTGTTGCTGTTTTGTATACAACTGCCAATATTCGGGTGCAACTCCTAGTAGTATTTGTCCGGAAAATATTGGTTTTCCAATAATAATGTCAACTCTCTTGTTAACTTTTTTATCTTTCTTATCACTCGTCGGCAGGTTATTATTTTCTCCTTTAGTGTCTCTTTCCCCAACTGGACTTTTTAATTCACTATTGATAATGTTATCGTGACTTTCTTGGAGCTGGTAACGGGTCAAGCTACTATAGTAAAGAATTTGATGAAATATAAATAAAGCTGAGAAAAAAAATAAAAGTATTAGAAAAATTTTAAGTTTTCCCTTGATTCTCCATCGACTAATGGATTTCATTACAAACATTTATTAATTAATTATAAGTACTTTAATAACAATGTTAGTATATAGTTGTTGAAACTATGCTATATTTGATATTGCAAAAACTAGCCGCTTTTTGTTCTTCATTAGAAAAAACTGTAATATGAACCTTGCAGCACACTGCTTTACACTATTCTATACTTTCCTAATAATTAGAACGCATGTACAAATGATTAGCCACAAACAAAATCTAGATCAATTGACACTTGACACGCACACACACAAAATACTCACTTATTTAAGTACTACACTCAAGTACAACTGAATGAAAAATTATAATTATAAATTGTTTTCATTAAAACCAAAAGCTCTTATAGTTTTTAAAGAAGTTTTTCAAGAGAACTTCCTATGTTGTATAATTATGACTTTTGGTAATGAAAATTATTGCTAATGAATCACTACCAAATTTTCGCTAATAGTAATTATTGGTAATGAATTACTAGTACATTTTTGCTAATGGTAATTATAGGTAATTATTCACTACCAAATTTTTGCTAATGATAATTTATTGACAAAATATTCACTACTACCACTAGTTAATTAGGGGCCGTTCGTAAAAGGATTCCGCAAATTAGGGGGGGGGGGGGTCGAGCTCCTGAGGACGTGATGGGACGTAGGGGGTCCAGGACCTGAGGACGTCCTCAAATAAAAAATTTCTTGAAAAAAATTGCTTTTCGTTTTCAATCAGTCAAAAACACGAAAACGTAAAATTGGCCAACGGCGCTGACTTACTGACCTCAAATTGACCTAACATACTCTTTGTGACTCAACTTTGGCCTAAAATGAGTGCTTTGCCCTACATTTGACCTAAAACAAATAATTTGCCATAAAATTGACCCATTTCTAATTTTTTGACCTCAAACTGTTGTAATACACAAATTCTAACAAAATTTGACCTAAATTATTAATTTGACCAAAATTTGGTCTATTATGCTTATTTCGATCAAAATTTGACCTAAAACATAAAATTCCACCAGAATTTGGCTTTGCGGTCAAGTTTAAGTCAAATAATGTGTTTTAGCCCAAATTTTGATAGAACTGGGTATAATGGGCCAAGTTTTGGTCACAATATTAGTTTGGGTCAAATTTTCGAATTTAGGTCAAATTTTGGTCGCAATATTAGTTTACGTTAAATCTAGATCAAATTTTGTTATATAGGTCAAAGTTAGGCCAAAACTTGTATTTTAGGTCATTTTTGGATCAAAATATTTATTCTGGGCCAATTTTTGGTCAGAATATATAGTTTAGGGGGGGGGGTCAA
>JAIUND010004476.1:0-11889 GCA_034699125.1 Gisinianus flammeolus | reverse complement strand
TTTCGCCTAAACTAATTACAATTAATAAAATCTGACATGATTTCTGTACAAAGAACTAAACTGACTTTCATTTAAGACATTGATGAGGATTATGAGTCCATCAAAGCTCTTCTTATAGACTATTAAAGTCAGTGGAAAATTATGCCCACTCTACCCTAGTTTAAATCAATTTTGAATCGTAGATTATTGTTATTTCAAATAACTTATTTGTGTATAGTTGCAGACAAGTGGTGAATAAAAGCTGAATTGTGTGTATTTGTAGGTATTGTAAAAGGAAAGCAACCAGTCCTTGTCATTCAACAATAAGAACAACATGAACAATCCAAGTCGGTCATCTGCAGAATTGGTGGTCGAAGCAGCTCAAGTTGCTGGTATTTTGGAAACCATTGGAAACTTTCCACTGGCACAACCATCCTGTAGTTCTGGACATGGTGACGCAAGTAATTTTATACTCCTTTTTACACTATATACACAAATGGAATAAATCATTGCATCTTAATTTAAGATTCTTAAATAATTCCATAATACAGAAATAAGTATGTGTATGGCTGTTGCACCCATTGTATGACGTATATATATGTGATACGTAATGTGTTTTAATAGGTGCTCATGATGAGCTGCTCATTGACGCTTCTCAGGTCACACAATCCAAATCTCGAGTCAAATCAAGTAAATATTTATGTATTCATTTTGACTAAACCAAATAATATTATTAATCGTTGACTGTTTGATATAATTTGTGACACAAATTATTAGACATGAGTATATGACAAATTTGTATTATTGCATAGGTCAGCCCGTAGTATACGAATCTGAATATTTTGATGGCATCAATACTGTTACGCGTTACGTTCTGTATCATTATAAAAAAACCACGTCTGAAAATGATTTTATGGAAAACGTGGATACTGTGGATAGTGATACTCCGGCTGTTGCTGCTGCTGATAATTCAATCGTGTATTTCAACACTAGTCCAAATACTACTATGCAGGGTTCCAGGTAAAAGATTCATTATAGCATTATAACATTTAAAAATTTAAATACTTAAATATAATACTTATTAATAAAGTTTCGTAATCCTGTAACATAAAAACTGTTGTTAGATCCGAGATAAGCAACGATGCGTGTAACTCAGCCTCTTTCAGTCGTTTTGATAGTGATGATGAGATTCTGGAGAGGGTTACATCCATTGAAGGAAACTTGCTACGACGGTAATAATACATTACGACAAATTCTACTTATGCAACCAGGACTTCAGATGCTATAGTTAATAGAATCAATTGAATTTTGAACTATGGAGAAAGAGCGAGTCCCAAAAAGGAAAGTATAAAGCACAGAGTCGAGAAAATTTCTCTGTTTCGACTTGGACCGGAGATTTTTCATCCTTGGATTGTTCTTGTGTGTAGAAATAACATTGATGTTGTTTTCACAAGACAATTCAGTTTGGTTCAAATTGTTATAAATTTTCTCGACTCTGCTTTACTTTTCTAGAAGTGTCCTGTATACGCAGCACGATGTTTGTATTATGTATATGGTTCAGTTTTGAATATTCTAAGTATGATATCTTGATATATTTGTAGGCACAGGACGGATGGGCCTCGGTCAAGCGGTCAAGGACATATTAATCGTCAAGGCATGATTAACCTCAGTGCGTATTTTAGTTAGAAGAAAGATCGATGCATTCAAGTCGTGAATTTCAGGATATGCTCAATTATAACATATATGATGTCAGTTAAATTGTTACACCTATTTTTTCATTCGTTTGCAAATTTAATAACTTTCTTAGACTTCAAAAAACCTCGCTTGCGTGATAATTTGTACATCACTTACATTCCAAATGACTACATGTTTATATACTCAATTAAGTATAACCACAAGTACTTTTGTCTTATAATTGCTCACTCACATTTCAAAACAAGTAGATGTAAAAAACAAAAGCAAATTTTCTTCCAAAAAAAAAAATAATAATTTAAACAAGTGATGTGCAATGAAATAGAAAAATAATAATAATTGTTATTTTTGTATTTAATAATTTCTTATTACGAATTGTCAACAATAAACTCGATTAGCAAGGTAGTTGGAGTGGTAAAGCCAATCCAACTACTTTGCTAGAATAGTGATATATTTACTTTTTTTGTTAATAAGGGTTCATCGCTGCGCTTCATTTCTCGTCCAGGAAAACCCCACACCATTCATTCTGATCAAAGAAAGAATTACACTAAGGCTGATAAAGAATTAAAAATATATATTGAGATGGCTCAAAATCAAACAAGTTGTAAAGAAGTTTCAAGATTTTTAGCTCCACGTCACGGAGGAATTTGGGAGGCCGCAATCAAATCCATAAAACGTCACTTGGAAAGTCACTCGGATCTCATCGCCTCACCTATATGACAAGTTTTCTACGTTTCTTTGTCAAGTAGATGCACAAGTAAACTCAAGACCTATCATCTATATGACAAATAATCCTGAAGATCTGAATCCACTTACTCCAGGGCATTTGTTATCATTGGGCCCACTAATTCAAGCAGTGGAACCCGAGTATACCAAACTAGAGATTAACACCTTTAATCGTTGGCAACTTGTCCAGAGAATTCAACAATCGTTTTGGAAAGGGTGGTCCAATGAATATTTAACCACATTACAGAATCGTGCCAAGTGGCAAACTCAAGAGACAAATCTCAAAGAAGGAGATTTAGCCTTATTAAAAGAAGACAATCTTTTCCCCCTCAACATTGGCATCTCTGTCGAATTAAAAGTACTATCCCCAGTAAAGATGGAAACGTTAGAAAGGCTATCGTTCAAACAAAAGGATATTATGAAATTCAAACTAAAACCGACAAGAAAACCGGAAAGAAAATCGAAACCTACATCCTACATTCATCAACATTGGAAAGACCATTCGTCATGCTGTGTCCTCTCCCCACTAATACAACTACTTATTGAAATAATCAGTTTTTTCTATTTCAAGGCGGGAGTGTTCAATTCTGCATATAGTTGAAAAAATGAATTGTGTTTCTCGCTCACCTTTGTGGCTTAACGAGAAACTGAAAAAGTTGCATTTTTCGTGTGGTGGCAAATAATAATATGATGCCACATTACATTTAAGAGTCGGAGAGTAAAAAGCTCAATTTTATCTCATTTTATTTATAAGTACAAATACAAGTACAAATACAAATTTTCTTCATTTTGATCGCCTGATTGCTTAAATTCAAATATAGTTTTCTGTCAGTAAAATCAAATGTCTATAGACTAACACTTCTCAGCACTCCAAATGGGCTTCAAAATTGGAAATTAGTCTAAATGGCATCATATACCGATTAGCGTGTGACACGCAAACAAATGAATTGAGGAACTTTCAAAAATAACTTTGCCCTCATTAAATAAGCACTTAATTAAATAGTTAAAAAATTCAAGTGAAGCGGAAATGAGTCAAATGTAAAAGTCAAAGTTAATATTCAATTTAATATTTTCAATATGTAGTTGATTTACCATCCAGAATAAAACGTTTTCAAATTCTAAATATAAAAAATTATTATGTGGGTTGTTGATTCGGGTATGGATTATCATAATCGTTGAAGTTGTCATCTTGGCCATCGTAATAAAATTCACTCTGTTGTTGTTGTTGTTGGTGTGGATGCTGATTGTGATTTTGATTTTGATTCTGGTTATTCTGTTGATCCTGCCATGAATTTGGTTGTGGCTCTTGATTTTGATAGAAATTCTGATCATAATATTGCCCTGGCTCTCCATAGTAAGTTTGATAATTTGAAGGATCTTCCGGGCCGATTTCTTCTATATCCCCAGCAGGAGGAAAAGGTGGACGATTGTAGCCAGAATCAAATTCTCCAAGATATTCCTCCTCCATCCCGCCTTCTCCCTCCAATTCTTGTTGATGATGTTCTTCCTCCTCTTCTTCTCCACCACCATCTTTCTCCGAGTCCGAGTCACTCAGTCCCAAATTAACTTCCGAATGTTTCTTGAGGAACGGCTCAAAGAACGTGGAAGCAAATTCAAGGACTTTCTTTGGTTTCTTCATTAAAATATTTTGAAGGAAATCCGCAAGAAGAGCTCGCAATTGAGGATTCCTCAGCATATACTCTTTGTGACAGGATGCCAGGAGTTCCTTTCTTTGAAGATACTGAGCATAAAGCTCCATATCACAAGCCCACACGAGTGGTGGTCTCGTCCCAATAAATTCCCCAGTCAAATTGTACTCCTCCACAGACTTGAACCAGAGCGGAATGAGGGCATGATCTTTATCTGGTTGACAACGAAGAACTAAGCGAGCATGTTCATTGTAAATTGAATCCCACTCATCCACTTCTTTCCCATCGAAAATCGTTCGACGGATCCCCCATACTTTAATTTCTTCTCCACGGATATTATCAAAACCGGAACCCAAAGTCCGGAAATTGGATCGAACGATAGTCCCTTTAAATGTGATCCCTTTGAGATCAATCTCTCCAGTTTTTTGTTGTTGAATAATAATCCGTTGGAGAATCACACTGGCGGACTCACTCACCACATTTGTCATCTCACCAAATGTCCAAGCAAAGGATTTGTCCTCTCGAATCTCCCCATTCTCACGGATCACATTCTGACAAAAATATTGTTTTTTATCCTCCTCCCGAATCAAAAAGAATTTCCGCTCGAGTGTCTTCTCCCCCATTTTGATCCACCTTTTGAACAACAACAACACAGAAGGGGAAATAAATTGGAGTCCCAACAAGTAAAGGAATATAATACATATATATATATTATTTTATGGTTCTTTTTCTTTTGTATACTCACTCGTGTGTGAATTCCTGAATGGTTTGAAGGCTATAGTCGATGAATCCTGTGATGGTCGTCCCACATTCGAGTCCATCCTGCATCATGCTACAACTCCCACTATGAACCAACAAGCAAGATTCTCCGTTCAAAAGACTTTTCTTAACGGAACAATAAAATTTCCCCACGGTGGATCCGGACTCGGTGATCAGTAGTAAAGACTCTGGGTAGTTGAAGAGCGTGTCCATTTCCCCTGTTCAATTCCCCCCCACCATTTAATTTGATTTTGATCAAAACTACTGACCAGAAAAACATTATGTAGGGAATTCTAAATTTGTTGATTTACCTAGACAAAGTCCATGAAACCAAGTGATGGTCATGGATCCTCCGAGAGTGTCATGAGTTTGTTTTTTCGTTTTCTTTGGGAGTCGTTTACAGTTTCCTTTGAGCTGACTTCTGGTCATGGTGGACTCATTCTGAGTGAGGACAGGCTCTTTGAATTCCGAGCTGGTACTGTCAAATACTTGGAACGTTTGCGAACTCACCAGAGTCGGCTTCTCGTCCATCTTGAACGCCTTGTCCAGGAGAGCATTCATTTTCCCTATTGAATTATATGACTTATCCGCAACTTGAAAACTATACCGACCCGCTTATTTTACTGACAATTCACCACGTAGTAATTACTAATTACAAGTTTCATTAATCCCGTATTTAATTGCGGAAATGGGGAAAAGAAGAGACACATTCAAAGTATATTTAAATATTTAAAGGGCAAACTGCAAAATTAAAATGTTATAATACAAATCACAACAACAATAATAATGCTTTTTTTGGGGGGGGGGGGAAGTTCATCGTATTTATTTATTACATTTTGTTAAGTTAAAATTCTTTATCTGATTGCCAATGCAACTTCATTTTAAATTTAAGCGTCAACCGTGTGGAAAAATTGCCTTTTCAATTTCCAAAAATAAGCTCCATTGCTGTGCTGATTTGTAAACCTTCACACAGTTTTTCAGTTTTTCAAAGAGAAATATTTAAAAGTAGATGAGCATGGACACGGCGGATTGAGCAATGAGAGTGACGATATTGATGGCTGTGGACCGTTTGATACCAAAAAATGAGAACATTTTGATTTGAAGTGGAGAACAAGATCTGAGGAAAGCTTTGAGTTCGTGACGACTTGCAATATTTTGAGGTTGAGCGGAATTGTACATGAGTTGTCGTTTCTCTTCGATGGACAATTCATGCTGTTTGGCTGCACCCCCAAAGATTTTCAATGTGAAATAAATGGAGGCCCAAGTCGGGAGAAGGAAACTCACATAATCTTTTGCATCCACTTTCCCCAAAAATCGAATGGACCCATACCAGCCCATCACTATATGTAATACAAAACAAAGAAATCAAAATGAGCATGAATCCTTTCTGAGTTTGTATAAGTACCTATATAAGTACTGTGGAAAAACATGTATAGGGTACCTCCGATTGTTGTGATGGCCACAGCAATGGCTGGGTAGACGATGGGAGAATAGCAGACATTATACAGACGATTGAGAAGTTGTAATTTCCTGTACGCTATCACACTCACTTTTGTATTTTGCAAATTCTTCGCTCTATATACAAAAAAGAAGAAATATGAAATAAGAAATGACGATACATATCGTCAGCTTAGTTCCAAAAAGGTCGATTATCATTTTTGTCTGATTCGAAAAGGGCCTATTATCAGAAATCCTTAATTCAAAAAAGGCCAATTATCACAATTTCTTAATTCGCAAAAGTCCTATTCTCTAATGAGATTCTTTACTGAGAATAGGGCTTTTGCGAATTAAGGAATTGCGATAATTGGCCTTTTTTGAATTAAGGATTTCTGATAATAGGCCTTTTTCGAATCAGACAAAAATGATAATCGGCCTTTTTGGAACTAAGCTGACGATATGCCATTTGAATTTAGTAATAGTTCATATACAATATAATTAATGATTGTAGAATTGCCTGTGCTCCAGCGTCACATTGATTGTTTCCAGGTAGACAAAAAGGGGGATGAAAACTGAGATAAGGCTTGAAACACAATTGACACAGTTTTGGAGGATGTAAATGCTGAAAATGGCTCTCCACAATGGATTTTGGAGGTGTGCCGGGAGGAGACTATACCAATATTGTTTACGCTCCGGATGCAAAAGCGCCGCAATGGTAATTGCAGAGTAACGAATACATAGGAAATATACAAAGATTTTGAATATCTTGAAGTCAAATGTGTTCAAAATTTTCTTTTCTGTAAAAAAAAAAAAAATGCAAAAGAGAGAAACGCTTAGAATTTTTTTTGCAGAGTACCACATTAGAAATCTACATTTTGAATTGTTTTGTATACAGACCTGCAAGTTTAGATCGATATAGCGAGAGTTGATTGAGCAAGGAAGTCATTTCTCCATATCGCCGAAGGTTATTGAATTGAAGCAAGAGAGCAGTCGTCGCCTGAATCGTGTTCATGAATTGCATAGAGAAAAATCGGATATTTCTCTGTGCGATTTGATATTGGGTCAAAGTGTGATGATTTTCATACTCAATTCCATGCATTAAAAACGTGGAGAGACTCCAAAAACAGTATAGAAACTGAATGACAGTGATACCCACGACGCTGAAATACCAGTACACTCGACGTGGTAGGCTTTGAGGCTTGAACATCTTTTTCCCCTCATCGTATTTGTACGGTATCAAAAGGAGATTCGAGAAAATCTTGAGGATTTTGGAAGATTTTGGTATCGTATTTATCGACATTTTATATATATATATAAAACTTTCACTTTACGAAAAAAATTTACAAGAGTCAAAATTTTGTAAATTGTCCAAGGCTTTCTCCACAGTTTCTCCAGTTTCTCCGGTTGACAGTTCAATTGTGTGACTGTGGTCTGCGGTGATAAAATCCAACGTTTTCCATTGCTGTTATGTGTGGAAGCGAGGAATTTTTTCTCCGTAATTAGGAAAATAATAAAATAATGACGATAATTGGTATTGGTCGACCGATAAAAGATAAAGCAATCCATATATTTTCATCATCATTAAATTGTTTATAGCTATATGTGAGAAAGGTTGCGTGCTCTCAGTTTCCCAAATTAACGAAATTACTCATTTCCTCATGAGTTTTCCACCAAGATAAATAAATACGAAAAACAATATTATTGTTATTGAAGTTAATTGTTGATAATTAAGCATTTATTTGTGAATTATTTCTGAAAAATATACTCTGTAAAAAATATACTTTTACTACTACGACTTTTGTTTATTCAGGACAATAAACTCATTTGATGGGGTAATCAAGATCAAGACACAGCACTGATGGTCGCATTTCATAATAGATGTGTTTACAAAAAATAAAAGTGACAACTTACTTAAATACAACGGAAAAGTAAGAAGAGGCAGAATTTCTAGAAAAATATGCGCATTCATTAAATTAATTTCAACTAATCTTAATTAAAACGTCTGACTAAAACTTCCACTGCGCATTATTTTACAATTATTTACTTACATAAGCCAGTGGGAATTACGGAAGGAATTGTCGAATAATAATAATTTATCTTTACCTGAATCAAACTTCACGTGATGAGCAGCAATCAAATCATTAGCTATAGATATCGATGAACCAATTAAATGATGAAATGAGCAAAGAATGAAAGTGTAATCCACACCACAATTTCGCCCGAGAAAGGAGACAATTTTTCTTAATTATTGTACAGATTGTACTTATTACGTATTTCGGTTAGTGCAATCACTTATATAGCGGATAGAAACTTACTTTACAATCGTTAATGAATGCTCAGTGCTTTTATCAATAACTTTATTAATTTCCGATGACATTTCCGATGCAAATGAGAATGATTTTTGAAAATGTTGCACAATTGAAAATGTCAAATTGTAATGTGATGAGAATTTCTTCACCTTTGTCATATAGGTCCACAGTTGAAGGTTGGGCCAGAATCCAGAATTCACAATTCGTTAGCCTTGGTCTAATAAACTGTAGCAGTCCTGTGAAAATGATCAACAATAATTCAATATGTATTACATTAAAATTCATACATGCGTATACATATATAGATTTTTGTTAATACTTTATTATGTATGTATATATATATATATTCAGATAAACGTACAGTGGCAAGTCCGGCTTCAATACGTCGAACAATGACATTATACGCTTCACATTTCACAAACAGTGGCTCCGTCGTCTTCCGGCTAATGTTGTAAAATTCTATGGAAAATGAGCAAAAATAAGTATATCCCCCGTTTCACAGTCAGATTCAGATCGAATTCGGTAAAAATGGGAAGAAAATAGGGATATAATATACCCACATGACAAAAAAATATCGTACCATTGTTAAAAATCAGGCGCGTCTGATCATACGTTTCAAGATCCTCCCGGATTTGCATGGTGAAATTCTCTGGGCTTTCAAATTTCGCTAGGAGTTTGCTCAAACTGGTGATGAGACCTGGAGAGAAAAGTTCCGTTATGTTCGGGACGACAGAGTCAAAATCAAATGGGGGCACCATTAATTCTTCCGACTCGGGATTGACATTGAGTGGAGGCTTCGGCTCCAGGGATTCCTTCTGGATCAAATCGAGTTGTTTCAGTACACATGCAGTCAGACACTTGAAGTAAAAAAAAACAAGTCAAGTTAAGTAAACCGTTCAAAAGTGCGGTTATTTCGTTAAGTCATTCAGATACGTATAGAAAAAAAAAAAGTCTCACCATTTGCTGTCCATCACTCTCCCAATATTCAGATCCCGTATATTTTTCCTTTGCATAGGTTTTGATGAGATTTCTGGTACACTCTCGAAGTTCACTTGTGGGCTCTCGACGAAGGAATTCCAAGGGCATTGGAATGGGCATTTTATGACAGCAGTCCCCAAGAGCATGAGCAAACTCCCGATAATTATCCAGACCATCCGAACAAATCGTCTGAAAAAAAGTCCATCATCAATATATATTTATCACTAATATCACAAATCGTCCTTCTATTTACTTAATCCTTTAAATATAATTCAAAGTCCTCCCAAAAAAAAATCATACGATCTTGGCCAGAGGGATCTCATCGTCAGCAAGTTTTTCATTTCCTTCACAAACCTGTAGGAAACACGACGAAAAAAAAATGGTGTGACAAAACTTTTATTCATTTATTCCATCATATTTTTGAAGACGTTTTGTTTTCCCATTTCCCACATTTAAACGTACATGTTGTTCAATGTAGTGATAGGCTGCTCTGGAGTTTACAATTAAAGAAGCAGTGTTTGAGCCTGAAGAAAATATACAAATTTGAAAATCAAAGGGAGAAATATACAACGAAAAAATTCACGAGTTTCATTTTATTAATTATAGAGATTAAAGGTTCGACCGATTTTGGAGTCCTCTTTTTGAATGCGTGTCAGGATTTTGGTTTGGATGTCTTCTGGGAAATGTGTCGTCATGATGGATGCAAAGTTTGTTGGGCTCAGGATGAGATCCGCCTTTTCAAGGGCTTTGCCCACAAAACAATTGTAGAATCTCCACTACAATATATGTAGATAAATATTTCCATTGTGAAATGAAATAGGTATACAATCAAATGAGAAATGAGTTTGGAGTCCATTTTTTTTTCTTACCATGGCGTCGTGAATGGATTCCTCTTTGGATGTTGATGAAGGCGGGTTATAACAGGATTTCCAATTTCCATCAAAATCCAAGCCATTTCGAAGCATCCGGCCATTACAACAAGTCCCGAAGAAATTCACTCGGTGTTTGACGCCCTTGCATAAGTTCAATCCGGGCATTTCCCTCCCCGTCGTCGTTGCCCTTGTCCTTTCTGTTGTGGTCAGAGTTACTGGTGGGTCAGTTGTTACTACAACTGGCTCCATTGTCACGGTTGAACTTGAAATTGTCTCTGTTTGTCCTTTAGTTTCAGCTTCAGACGGACTCGAATCGGACGTTTCCTTTTTACACAGTTCCAAATTCAGAATTGAGATCACATGTTTCATATGCTTTATTACATATTATTATAATCTTGATAGTAAATTCGAAAGTAAATGTAAATGTAAATACCTCGGCATTATCCTGGCAGTTAGAGATTCTCACCGTTAGTGAACAAATCAGGATTAAAATCCATAGAATTTTCTGTTCAATTATGATCATTTTGTTGTTTTATACGGTTTTAAACTGTCCTACTACTAAACTCACACTAACGAGAATTTTTCAAAGCTTTTCTTAATCTTATTGTAAAAATTGTAATACAGGGATAAAATGATTCAAACGGGGAATGAAAACTTTGTGTGTGGACACGAATGTTTGCGTGTTTCTCGCCAAGGTTTTATGGAGTTATATTATACAAATGGATAATATTTGATTTAGAAGCAAATCGATAAGTATCGAAAGTTTGCTCGCTATATATAATAATATATGCTCTCAATACCTGAAAAACTCTGTCACCCACTTGACATTTTGCTTTAACTTCATTTCCAATACTATTTAAGCCCATTTTAAAGAGAACAACAGCGTACAGAGTTGAATCGTGACGTCTGGAATGAATTTCATATTTTCAAGTAGGTATATAAAATTCATACTATAAATGCTTTGAAATTTTATTTTTATTTGAGACAATCTCACTCAATCGTAGTTGGAGAGCGAGTTACTCGCTGTGAGTAATTGCGCATTTTCTATATTTCGATGAATCTGAATATTTAATTTCGTTAAATGACTTTTCACATGGTCGGCGGAAGTCCCTTGACTGGTTTCCAATGCCCCTTAGGCGTTTTTATTCATTTTGATAAGCAGTTTCATTATTTTGCAGTTGATGCTCTAAACAATTATTGGCTCCATGTCATTTCTGTCATTGATGTGACTTTTCCACGAGTATTTTTGACTGTAACGCTAAATATATACTCAATTAGGTATTTCAAACATGCTAAAGGTATATATAAAAATGGAATTCTAAATGATTGCCTCGTTATTCCATTGAATGTAGAGAAATGAGTTTGATGGAGGGTGCAGAATTGAAAAATACTTTGAAACTGGATGTGGCCATCGAGGAAGAAAAGAATAAGAAGAAAAGTTGTTGCAGCAGTGGAAACACTACGAATAATAATAATAATAATAATGCC
>JAIUND010004475.1:0-11898 GCA_034699125.1 Gisinianus flammeolus | reverse complement strand
TTGACCTTTGGCAGCAGGTCAACGAAATTAAGGAAAATAATTATAGTTCGTTTGTGAACTTAACAGACGATATACATGTATGTACATATATATATATTTGACTAAATATGGGACAAAGCTTCAATATTTTTTATTTGTTATGTGTGTACATTTAATGTTGTTGTGTCCATTGCTTGATTTGCATGATGAATATATATATATATATATCTGTGTAGGAAACTCGAGTGAATTCTCAAGTGGATTTGACTGCGGACGATGAGGAATTGAAAAAGGTCCAGACGATCACTGTGAAAATGAATGCTGGTTCAACATCAGCAAAGGAGTCCACATCGTCAGCATCAATATCAATAGTCAGTCCAGTTAATCAGGATTTGTCGGTAAGTTCCTCGCAATATATTGCTGTATGAAGTTATCTATATACATATAGAATATAGATAGACAATTTGAAAATAATAGATGCAAATGGATTGTGGTGTTGCCTTTAGCTTATAGAAGTTAAGAAAACTATTTCTAATTATTTCACTCTCTATATTGTTCTTGTTTTGTTGTGTGGCTGTGGACCTTTTAAGTTTTGAACAATGGATTTATAGTGTGAATTTTCTCACTTGGTCTTTGGTCATGTCAATGTGCTCTGTTGTTTATTTTAGCATGCTGATTCTGACGACTCGGAAGGGGAAAAGTCTGAAACGGAAAAATTCGAAGTGGGATATCCAGGCACAACATCCTCATCAGCAGCAGCAGGGGGAGGAAATGAGTCATCATCGTCATCTTTGGGACTGGTTGGTCAAGATAATCATCATTTAATTGTAAGTTCCACACACTTTTGACATACATTTAATTACACATTTAATTACATACAATTAACAAGTTGAAAATAAGAGTATATGTATATAGATGAAAGTAAATGAATTATTACATGTGACTATATATACTGATGCAACCCGAGAGTCTTTCACGTTTTTTTGGCTCCTCCCCCTCTTTTCTTTTCCCAAAACGTCAAAGACTCTCGGATGGCATAGAGAAATGAGAGTTTTGGCGGAAAACTTGGGATTTCTTCTATATACTCATATATATATGCATATACGAGATTGACTTTGTCAATGTTTGCGTGTGTATAAAAAAGTCGGGAACTCTACTGTCCACCACGGATTTGTCTACATGGTTGTGTTTTGCACAGTTGATTTCCCTATGGCTTGCCAAAAATGAGTGAAATCCGTTGGGAAAGAGCGTCACAATGGAGAGATTTATATAAAAAAGGGAAATACATTGTTGCTTATGGCGCTCCATGTTAATTCCTTGTCCGCTCGCTCTCGCTCCTTAATTCACTCGCTTCACATTCACTTTCACATCATGATACGCATGTTAAAATTCTAATGCAACAAAGCTCTTAGGTCATAGGTCATACATAGCTGAAAAGGACCGGGTAGATTGAAATGTCCTTGATACCCTTCAAATCTCCAGCTTCCATTTGTGCTCAAATCTTGCATCATGAATTTCCCCTTCCTGTCAAACTTTTGAGATTTTTTGTGTGTGCTTTTGATTTAAATTTAATTGGAGATGCAGAGCTCAAATCTCTTTTTGGACTTGGGTTTTCCTTATACGTCATAGAATTTGATGTACCTACAATAATGTACGGATGAATCCAAAGTCAAACTCCAGAGAAATCCACAGTCAATGTCGAATGTGTATGCATATCGTCGGTTAAGTTCTACAAATATCGTATTATCATTTGGCCCCATGAGAGGAATTTTCGTGCGCGTTCGTTTTTGCTAACGTGCGCAGAGCCATATGCGCCTTCGGGGTCCAAATGATAATATGATATTTGTAGAACTTGGACGACGATATATTTTATATGAGTCGAAGAAATCCCGAGTTTTCCACGCAAACTCTCATTTCTCTATTATCCGAGAGTCTTTGACGTTTTTGGGAAAGGAAAAAGGGGGAGGAGCCAAAAACAGTATCCGTAGTCATGTGTTACATATCTTTTGGTATGTAGAATTGAGGAAATTCTATATAGTCAGTAAATTGTTGTATTTCATCCCTTGTTCAATATTTCCCATATTTCGTTCTTGTTTTTATTTATTTTATACATACTGTCCATTCGGATAAAAATGATTATTGACTTAATTTGGAGTTGGTGCGCGCGAGGATGTGATGTCCTTGGAATTTGGAAGCGAAAAAGCTTTGCTTCCTTGGTTTCGCTTCCAAATTCCAAGGACAACACATCCTCGCCCGCGCCAACTCCAAAAAAAGTCAAAAATTATTTTTATATGAATGGACAGTATTCAACGTGACAAAAACAAAATCCCCATAAACTCTCATTTAATTTTAATTGATCCAATTGCATGCCAAATGTGTCTTATGATATATTATAGGTTTCGAACGGGGAGGAGAATCAAATGGAAAATACAGGAGATGATGAGTCTTCACTCGAGCATCATCATCCTATTTTTGATAACCCACTGGTTAGTTTTGTGTGTCGACGATGTCCATTCTAATTACCATAAATCTATATGTACATAGAATAAACAATGAACCGTTCCTAAATGAATGGGGAATGAATGTATTTATAATTTGTGTCCATAGTATATAATTATAATTATTGAAAATTCCAGGTGTTAAAGAAGAATTTGATGGGTGTGAGCACGACGGAGCTCTTGGAGCTTCGTTTCGTTTGTAAAATGTGGGCGGATTCCGCGGCTACAGTTTTGGCTCCTCGACGACATTTGCGAATCCACTTGAAGAGGAATTCCTTGAGCACTAGCTCCGGCTACACCAGGGTGCCCGAAGAAAACCTGAGCGAACTCACCCAGCTGATTTCCACCTCCCGCGCTTTCCCATGCTCTCATTTCTCCTTCTTTGGCTCCATTGAGATGGAAAGCGCGGATTGGGTTCAATTCTTGGAACTGTATGGGGAACGAATTCTCGGGATGGAATTGGGACTGGAGGATCCGGATTTTCCTTTTTTGCCTTGGCCATTCTCATTGTCCAACGACGTATTCTCATTGCCACTGACTCCCTTCAGACGACTCCTCCTCGTTCAAGCTCCAAACATTCAAGAGTTGAGCCTCCATCAAATGCCCACAGAATGGTTGTCGCTGTCTGACAAATACGAAAATGAAAATGAGGAGTCTGATCATGATCAAAAAGTATTCCCAGAACCTGGAATCATTTTACCCCACTTGCAAACTCTCTCCGTGCAAGGGGACGATTTGAGTAGTTGTCCACAGTTTCTGGAGATCCTTCAAGCTGCCGTCAATTTAAACTATGCCGACTCCAGTTCTATGCTCGCTGGAGATTCTCTCGTCACAGCCCACAAAATCCATCTCGTCAAGCTCTACGAATTCCATTTGTCTCACCAAAAACGATTTGAATTCTTTGAGGAATTGGCGAATGGACAGCCTCAGCTGGAAATCCTCTATCTTCGGATTGGTGAAGATCATCCGGGCGCTTCTTCTTCTTCTTCACTCGTCCCCCCCACGACGACCACCCGCGTTGGACGTGCCCTCACCAAAATCCTCGAGTCCAGCAAAGAGTCCCTCAAGACCATCGTGCTGGAACTGAGTTGGAAATTCTTTGGTGGAGCAGATTGGCCCGTGTTGAGGAATGTGAAGACTCTCCACCTCTACGATGGGGAAAATGTGAGTGATGGTGGCGGGACGTTTGAATTCCCACCCGGATTCCTCTCCTCCATCTTCCCCAATCTGGATTTCATTTGTTTGAAGACGGATGTGAAGGAGAGTTCTGGACTTTTGAAGTCCTTCTTTGCTCCATCAAAGTCGTCCGGTGTGATGGACGGTGTGGACCAATTAATAGTTAATTTTGACCTGGCTGAACATCCAATCCTAGCTCAACACTTGGCTTCAAGTCTACCCAATTTAGAAATCCTGACGCTGGATCAGTTGAATGACGTTCGGAGGCTGAAGGAATTGACCTGGAATTTCACTCCCGTCAGAGATCTTCGGCTCCGGTTGAATGTGGGAGTGGATAGGCCTGGGAATTCCTTTCCTCATCTGGACTCGTTCCTCACGGGTCTCCCGAGTGAGATCATCCTTCAACTTCAAGACCCGGATGTTGCGCGGGAAATGAGTGAGGATATGAATCAAGTGGAGAGGATTCGGAGGAAGCCGTCCATCTTGGATTTGCGAGGTACAAATTACTCAAATTGGACTCAATTTTACCATAATTAAAAGTCGGTTGGGATTTTCCTGCCAAAAGAGAGACCTGCACTTTGGGCCTCTAGAGTCTAGAGGTTGCACGATTCGAAGAAATGATGCACGGTTTTGATTCAAAGCTGGAAAGGTTGAAAAAAGTGGGATTATCGGGGGTTTTGAGAAGAGGAAAAATTATAGATTTAAAAAATTAAAATTTTATTTTTAATGGCGGTAAAAAGAAATTTTTTTGAAAATTGAAAAACAAAAGGAAGAACACAATTTTCAAAAAAAATATTCATTTTACCATTTGCCATTACAAATAAAATTTTGCTTTTGTAGCATATCTTTAATTTTTCGTCATCTCATCTCACAACCCCCTAATTTCCAATTTTTAAACAAAACCGCTCATCAATTCTTCGAATCGTGCAACCTCTAGAGGCCCAAGGTGTATAGGTCTCTCTTTTAGCAAGATAAATTCCACCCGACTTTACTGAATTCCAACCGACTTGCAATTGTGGTTTAATCCATTTTTTTGTGTCTTGTTTGAAGGTCTTGAATATTTGTGCATTGCTATGCGTGTATTGGATGTGGAGGAGGAGGAGGAGACGACGGATGAGGAGGAGGATGAGACTGAAGATGAAGAATGGGAGGATGCTGGCCGGTTCATCGGGTTCACCTCCGTCACCGGAGAATTTGCCTTGAAATTCTTGTCCAAGTTGAAGCGGCCCGCGGACATTCAAGCATGTTCATGTTCAAACGAATTGGAGGATTTGAATGAGGGTTAGATTTTAAATACACTTTTTCATCATGACTTTCAATGTCCATCAAACTTCCAACTCCTTTCATTTCTCCGAATTGTAATATTATTATTATTATTCTTTTTGTTTAATGTATAGAGATGGAATTGGCTCTGGAACCACTTCGTCCTTACGCCAACATCAAGATCCACTAAAATGAGCACCTCTGTTGAGAGAATATATAACAAAATGACATGATAAATGAATTCATGAAACTGATTATGGAATTAATTCAAAATCTTTAGTAGGAAATATATCGTCTGTTAAGTTCAAAAAAGGACGATAGTCATTTGGCCCCAGAGGGTGAATACACATTGTGTGCATACGCATATGATGCGTCGGGGGCCAAACGATTATCCACCTTTTTTGAACTTAACAGACGATATATATATACATATATGTATTACCTGAACTTTTTTCCACATGTCCAACAGAATATGATATGTGTTTTTTTAAGTATATTATGCGGGCTATACTTTTGGAATCAAAATAATATGTTTGATGTTTCTCGCTGTCTGAGAATGTTTGAATGTTTGAATATTTATGCAAGTATAGATTGTAAATTTATTATTCCATTATAGTTGTGTGTTAGTAATAAATTTAGTAATTTTACTACTTAAGTAATTACCAACGCGGGTTTAGTTTTTTTTGTCTCTCTTCAACAGATAAACAAAAGTCTCGCTTTTGATTCAATTTATAGATATTATATTTATACAGCAGAGAAATTAATAAATGGAGATTTTTTGTGTGTCATATACATTTTATAGGATTTTACTATGAGTTATAGAAAATAAAAGAACCAAAATCAATTGTTTGCTCTCATAACAAAGGCTCATTTTTTTCAATGTTTATTGATTTGCTTTTCATAATTTGATGCCTGTTATATATATAAACTGTGGGTGATATTATTTTGTTCCTTAATTGTGGAATGTGGGGATGAAAATAAATACAATGCACCGTAAATACTGTCATAGAACCCCAGAGGTTGTATTTGAAAATCTTATAGAACCCCAGTGGGGGAACGTGAGAATTCTGTATGCAAGAAAATGTATTTGACATGGGCGCAGGATTTAGTCTCGGCAGACATGGGGTTCTATTATAGTTTATATGGTACGTCCATTTCTTTTGTAATCTCATTTCCCCCCTAATTTTCTCCAACTTCACATTCAAGTTAAATTCGTCATCAATCTGAAGCATGTGTGTGTGGATTAAATCATCGTTGATATGAATATGCGATCCACACATTTGAAGCTTAATGTGATTTAAGTCACTGAAGATGAGCTCACGATCGTCGCACACAGAACACTCAAATCACAAATCGAGGAAAAATGCGCCGTAAATCTTTGTGTGTGTGTGTGTGGGGGGGGGGGATTAAAAAAGACGAAGACGAAGACACGGAGCAAAGTTCAATGTTTATATAGCTCATATTCGACTATATATGTAATGTCGTATGTGGGGAAAAACGAAAAATAGAGAGATAAAACTATAAAAGTCTGACTTGTTTGCTTCGCATCTCTCTCTCTCTCTCGTTCTCTCTCTTCCAATGTAAATAGAATAAGAAACATAAACAGAAGACGCGGAGAACGAGAGAGAAAGAGAGACGATATAGAGATTTGAACTTGGAATTAATGGAAATTGTGAAATGATCATGAGGAAAAAGTGCAGAGAGTATATAGACATTCCATTTATCTCTATTTATTTGCTTAGTGTCCACAAAATCCACATAATTATTTAATTATATACATCACAAAATCAAAATCAAATCCATCAAAGTCTGTGTCTGTGTGGATCTGTGGAAAATCACAAGATTCTCTCGTCGTCGCTCGAGATCATCACTCTCCCATTTCGTTGTGTCCAGGAAAGACGCGGAGAAAAACAAATCCTTTTACATATATACATATATATATTTCCTTCCTTTAATTTCTGACGTTTCAAGGACTTGAGGAGGAACAGAACAAAACAGAATCAGCGGGAATTAAAAAGTTTAATTGCGCAGAAAATTCGAATCCAAAAGTTTGAATTTTGAATTTGAGCAGGATGAAAATTCTGGGGAAAAAACCCGCGTCCGGCTACCAACCAATTATTTCCCATCACTCCGAGTTTGTCTACAATTCCCAATTCGTCGATGGCACCTTCAAACTCTTTGCCGTCATTCAAATCGTAAGCTCAAAAAATCCAACAAAAAATATATATAACACACGACATCTTTAAAAGATGATCTTTTGGCAATGATATATATATGGATATTAAAAATTAGCTCCAAAGGTTCAAGGGGCGAAAATCCACATATATAAGTACATATATATATATATTTCCTGCATTAAATTTTTAATGTCGAATTTCGAATGTAGATGGCGTTTTTGTTGCCACTCATTGGTCTGACGTATAATGTGGACGTGGCCTGGGATTTATTCCATAAGGATAAACATTTCCCAGCTGGAGTCATTTTGTCTCTCTACATTTGTACGGTTCAAAAATATGTGTATAATATCTTAAAATACGATTAAAAACTTGAGTACTTATTTCAAATTTTCAAATTTTCAAATTTACCGCTTCTGTGTGCCGTGATGAAATATAAAATATAAAATCCCATTTCTTTGACTTGACTTTTGACCTAGGTGTTTTTGTCATTGAGAGCGGTCTATTGTGTGCGCAGTCCAGGAGCATTAAAGAGGTATAGAGTTAAATCGGCCCATCGAGCACATGCGCGCAATCGGCAATTCAGCATGTTATTTTGAAAAATTCATGAATCTTTGGGGGTTTTCTGGGGTGCGTTTTTCTTTTTTTTGGTAATTGTATAGGGGAACGCGAGTAATTTGTCTCATTGGCTCCTCCTGTCCATCCTGGTGTCGGGACTGGAAGTGATTGCTTGCTATTTTGGACCCAGCGTGGATTTGATATATGCTGAGCCCATTTCACACGGCCACGGGAGGACAACTTATAACATCTTTTATGAAGGCCCACTCTTTGTTCTCTGGCTCTTCAAAACCCTCACGCTCCTCCTCAGTTTCAAAGTCTGGTGCTATTTGAAAAGCAATGTGAGCAATCCGTCCACCCCACTTTTACCCAAATCTCGACCCCATTCCACTTTCGTCTCTGCTAAATACTAATAATCACATAATCACAGACTTTCATTCATCTGTGGATGTCACACATTTTTGCATGCTATAATTTTAAGTACATAATTCAAAGAATTATACGAATATCCATATGAAATATAATTTAAAAAAATAAGAAAATGATTCCATCTTAAGTTTCTAATCGCAATTCCAAATTATGGTCGTCTTCCTCTATAAATTATGAGAAATGTCAACTAAAATCCATTAATTTTAATTTGAGTAATGAAATAAATGAATTCCAAGGGTAATTTTTTTAATTTCAAATGTCTTTCATTCCCCACATTTGTTTGCAGTTTCCCGTCACATTCATCAAGTTTTCCTGGCATTATCCTTTTTAATAGAGATTTGGAAAAAAGAAATTGTAAATATTTTGGTGGGAACTTTTAAATTCGTTGGTTATGTTAATTTGGAATTTTAAAAATTCCCACGAAAATATTTACGATTTTCTTTTTGCGACGGGTTTACCAAACTCTCTAATTAAATTGGTTGGATTCCTTTCCAACCGTTGGAAAGGAATTTAAAAAAATTCAAATTCCCTTGCAATTTTGACCTGTTCGGGGGGGTGACTCGATTGAAATTCCTTAATTTTGTCCACACCATTCCCATAAAAATGTGCATGTGACTCGAAATTAAACGATGGATTAAATGATTTACTTGTTTTATATATAGTTTCCATTCCTCACCACAACTTGTTTCTTTATGGAATATATATATATCGTCTATTAAGGTGGAAAACGAACGATAATCATTTGGCCCCAGACGCAGAATATGCGTATGCCCATGAGGCATATTCTGCGTCTGGGGCCAAATGATTATCCTTCGTTTTCGACTTTAATAGACGATATATAATTGAGCCGGCAGGATTGTGAACGTACGGAAATAATGACTCCAAATCCTTGCAATTAAAATGAAAGGCTTTTCGAATGAATAAGAGTCACATTTTCGCATTTTGCATGGGAAAACAAATTAAATGAGTCCGTTAAAATTAATTGGAGTGGAAATTAAATTGAATATAGCACACAGTGTCCAATTTTCTCTCCCCCATTTTCATTTTAGTATCGTAAAATTGTCTGTAACAAAACTGACATAGTTTTAATATTCCAATTGTATAAATTCAAAATTGTATAGCAAGGAAATCCAAATCAAATTGGTGTAATTATAAGAGTTGAACATGTGGAATAACATGAAATAAACGGTGGGTTGCATTGAGTCCATTCCAAATCAAAATTGCCTTAATAATTGGCATTTCATATAATCAAATCAAATATATTCCAAACTGATGAGAGTGAGCAAATTGGAGAGTTCAAAATGCCCCAATTATTTCTCAATGTCAAAACGTTCACGTTAACGTTTCCACACACTCAACATGAGAACAACGCGAAGCATCAAAAAATAAATAAATATGTCTGTCGTCATTCGTCAGTCTCTGAAGGAAATCCAAAGGGAAAACTCAAAAGTATATAGCAGAGATTTTCTCATTTCAAATCTCACTTTCCAAATTTCGAAATCTCAAATCTCCCCAATTTGTTTTAACTTGAACCACAAAATACCTGTGTGGGATTTTTTTTTTAAAAAAAAAATGGTGACGCGGTCGGCTTTGAAATGGAATTACGCAACGTTTTCAATGGCGTCCGAGCTCAATTTAATTCCCGTCACTTTCCAGTCAAACTCATCGCGTCGAATGGAGAATCAAAGATCCGTCTGGAGGAAAACCTCGTTCAAGTTCTGGCAAATGGTGTTTGTTCACAAGACAATGTTCATGATTCTCCGGATCGGACAATCTTTGTTCCTTTTGGACTCATCCAATTGGGATTTCACGCCCATCATCCTCATCATTTGCGCTTCTTATGCCCTCGTTTTCTTCATCATTCATTCACTCTTTGATGCTCATCGACATCTCAATTCAACAGTCTACAATGAAATCCTCAAAACTTGCGGTATAAAACCAATTTCAAATACACCAAATCTTACAAAAAGCATTTCTCAGACATTTTTTTTTCTTTTTCCGAAGAATAAAAGAACAAACTGTCTGAATAAGAATTTTTCGTAGAACCCACACACTTTTTTTACTATTGAAAATTGAATTTTCTTACTGAGTTTTGTATATTTTTAGATGGGCTCGAGTTGACTCCGCCTCCCACAGCTAAAACTGAAACTGAAACTGGAACTGCTGGACCACACAAGAAAAGGAAAACTCTCATGGAATTCCTCATCTGTTCGTTGCCGTTCGGGATTTACTGTGTTCTCATCATTTACCCGGGTTTATATTTGCTCAATCCGGATATTCCGATCCTTTGGATTTCCGTGGTGCCCGGGGAATGGAGGAATTTCGGGATCGTCTTCATCTGTCTCGCCATCGACATTCTCACCCATTTCATTCTGTTGACATGGATCATTTACTTTGTTTTCACCATTCTCGCCTTCGTCATGACTTTCCCTGACTCGACACAATCCGTCATCCATAAAATCCGGTAAGAAAAGGACAATTCAAGGACCCCACACACATACATAAATCAAATCGTCGTCTAACGTGCAAAACCTCGTAACTTTTTTTGGCCCCAGACGATGAATTCATCGGCCCGTCCGTATAAACTCTAATGCGTGCAGAACAAAATCCATCGTCCGGGGCCAAAAAAAGTTACGAGGTTTTGCATGTTAGACGACGAAATGTCATTTCACAGGATTTTTTTTTGTTCAACAACAAATTCTGTTTTTTTTGTGCAACAACAAATTCTCTTTTTTTTTGTGCAACAACAAATTCTCTTTTTTTTTGTTCAACAACAAATTCTCTTTTTTTTTGTGCAACAACAAATTCGCTTTTTTTTTGAAGTGAGCGGAGTCGCCCCACATTTGAATTTTGGAATGGATCTCTCGCGACTTTTCGGGAACTGGAAACTCAACTGGGATTCTTCAATTTAGTTTTCGCGCGGGTTCTCTGGCTATTCAAATTGACTTGTTTGATTCTGGGGATTTTGGGTGGATTCTCTGCCATTCAAATCTCTCACCGAAATCCACTATTGGCGATCATTTATTCCATCTTGAGCGTGGAAGCCACGATCCTGTACATTGTCATGTTCCAGCTGGCATATCGAGTGACAGAAAAGACGAAGGAGTTGCGAAGGGTGGTCGGATTGGGATGCTCAAGGTTAAGGGTCCTCCTCTGTCGAAAATACTGCGAGACGATGCTCAGGTCGTTCCCGCCAATGGCGATGAGCGTCGGTGGATTTCACACAGTTGAGCGGGAAAGTGTGCCCAAGTTTGTGGATTTTCTGGCTAAACAAATCTTGGGGCTTCTTCTTCTCATCGTCTAAACTATTCCCTACAGTTTTCCGGCTTTGGAGTGACGACTACCACCTAATTTTTATTTTATTCTCAATAGATTATGGAATTAGACTTCTGTAACGACCAACTCACTAAAGTCCCTATTTTCCAATTTATTGTTTTGTAATGAAAAGCTTTGCGCATGCGCTACCGTTCTTTATTTCGTTCTAACTCTCGTTGTTAGGGGTCCTTTGTAAACAAAAGTCTTTTTTTAGGGGGGTGGGGGGTCATTGGTGAACCTCACAGATTTCAGGGGAGGGAGGGGGTCGAGAAAATGGGTCTTTTTTGGACGTGCCTGGATGTGTGGGAGGATGGAGAGGGGTCCGGTCAAGCCGGACGTTCAAAATTTCCAAGGAAACAAACTTAATTAAAAGAAAAACAATCAATCATTTTATCAGAAATCATCATATTTTATCAAAATTTCATGCACATATCGTCAGTTAAGTTCAAAATCGTACTATAATTATTTTCCTTAATTTCGTTTGTTCTGGTTGACCTGCTCTGGAG
>JAIUND010004474.1:0-11898 GCA_034699125.1 Gisinianus flammeolus | reverse complement strand
TTCAATATGTAATTACTCGTGAACTACTGTATGAAAATAATTTGTTTTTTCATAAAGCTGTTTGTTAGTACATGTAGGAGCACCAGTTTCATTTTAACTATCCTACGACAATCAATAATTTTACATGTAAAATTCATTTGGTATTCTTCTATTATTGTCCAAAAAACGTCAGATAGAATTTGTTTTTTCAATTGCAGCTTGTGCCATCGGCTCCTTCACTTTTTTGCTCCACATTCAAAACTTGATATTGGATTTTTAAAAATTATTTAAAATTAAATTTTGCAATTCTCGGCGTCTGCAAAATGGGAACCGTACGGATTTTAATTTGAGACAAAGTTATTTCTGAACGGACATGGGGACGACAATAGGGAAAACACAGAGATTATTTTCCTGTTGGAAATCCATGGACAGAGTATCATCATCATCATCAAGACTACATTCTAGGAATAATGGGGACGGATCACGACTGACTGTAAGAAATCTAAATGGAAATTTCCATCATAATTACAAGGATTGTCATTGGAGAATAAGGATTTGTGGAGTGAGTACTACCACGTCTGTCAATTCTGGAGGACCAGAAGATGGGGAGAAGAGTCAACTCAAAACAATTAAGAAACAAGATCCAACCATTTCAAATGCACCTCCAGCTACTCCGGCAGAAAATCTGAATTTTAGTAAGAAAGAAATAAGGGATAATGCTCCTGGTGGTACGACGACGTCAATTAATCCTATCCCAACTCCAACTTCTCGAGTTCACACGCCAAGGATGGATGTATCCGTTGAACGGAATTTCATCACTCCCCTCCGAGCAATGAATGATTTCCTATTGACACCCGCTCATTTGGAGGGCATGAGGAAAACATTGAGACGAGCCCCGCATGCGGATGAACCACCCATCACCGTGTACTGGCGAAAAGATATTGAAGCCAAGTAATCATAAGTTTATAATAATCACTAGTGTTACATTATTATGTACTCAAAAAAACAAAAACTCATAATTGTATCTAGCATTTTATGAAACCAATCAAGTTTTTGTATGTGTAAATTATAAATTTAAATTATACGTCTTTACATGCTTAAATTTTCTGATTCTAGAGCAATGGAAGTGTGGGGAAGCCGAGAAATATTAAATCAAGAGCGAAGAAGACGAGATAATGATGCTACCGAATTACACGAAGGTATAAATATGTACTATTAAAAATGTCAAGTTTGTCATTGCCTATATAGTCTGTTTTGAATTTTATTTCAACATTTAAATGTCGTATTTATTTATTTATAGCTACGTTTAGATTCCGAAGTATCCTGAGGCAATACCGTAATACGTACCCCGAAAAAGATTACGCGAATCCATTTCATAGTCTTTTTTCTGGCTCGGGGAAAATTGTAATCACTGCCGTTACGATGTAAGTTTACTTATACATTTACATTCATTTGCAAAAGCTGCATATTCTAAAACATTCATAAATAAATACTCACTGACTTGGTAAATTATTTTGTATAATTTTATAATAAATGGTGTAATACAGAAACGGAAGCAATTTCGTCATTAAACTGGTGGCATGGTGGTTAACTGGTTCACATTGTCTGTTTGCTGAAGCAATTCACTCTTTAGGTAAGTACGTGTGTAGAAAAACAAAAACTAAAGGTATATATAGCTACATATTATTATATGTACTGAAGTCTGTATAGTTTTGTCATTGGAATTAAAATGTGATTTCTTTGTTTTAAATTAAATGAGTATAGCTGACACGATAAATCAGCTCATCCTTGCCTATGGAATTCATAAATCCACGCAGAGAGCAAATGTTGACCATCCGTATGGCTATGCAAATATGCGTCATGTTGCGTCTCTCATTTCCGGTGTGGGTATTTTCTGTGTTGGAGCTGGACTGTCATTCTATCATGGAATCACGGGTCTTCTCCACCTAGGACATATTGAATCTCTTTACTGGGTAACATTTCCAAGTTTTGCTTCAAGGAATTACTTTGCGTACTTATTTATTTATTCTATATGTATTTATGAGCTATATTTGTTTAAACTTTAAAGGCCTTTTTCGTCCTCGGCGGGTCATTGGTCTCGGAAGGAGCGACACTTCTTATGGCAGTCAGTAAGTGTTGTAATTCATAGTACAGTTTCGATTTATTTTCGTACAAACAACTCATGTAAATGAAAATATGTGGAAGAACGTAAATTACATTGTGTATATTAGAAAACGGTATTAATTTTGCTCTTTCACAACTATAGATATGGTCAAGAAGCGTTCTAAAGAACTGAACATTAGTTTTAAAGAATTCATTCTTCGGAGTATTGATCCGTCAATCAATGTGGTGATAATGGAAGACACGGCAGCGGTTGCCGGAGTTATTGTAGCTGCTGCGTGCATGGGACTGACAACGTTGACTTCAAATCCAATTCCGGATGCCGTTGGCTCTCTTATCATCGGTGGTATTCTGGGTACGTCAATTTAATAGTTATTAATAGTTAATACAAATCCCCATATTCAAAATTTCCCTTTGTTTTTGTAATTTCATATTTAATCATTGATCATTTAATTAACGTGAAATTCGTTTTACTTTGATGCAGGTGTCGTAGCCTCATTTATAATCTATACAAACGGCACTGCTCTAGTTGGCCGTTCTATTCCTCGTGAGAATCTGAACCAAATCAATAATGAACTGGAACAAGACGTGATGATTCGTGCTATTCATGATGTCAAAGGGATTGACATGGGGAACAGTCTAGTTCGATATAAAGCAGAAGTTGATTTTGATGGGAGAGAGTTGACACGATCTTACCTAGACAAAAATAATGTTGTCCAAATGCTCGAGGTAAAGTTTAGAGATACGGACGGATACGAGATTTTAGTAGTTTCATTCAAAGTTTTTACTAATTCTGGATTTTGTATGTACCTGTAAAATGTCATACTATTTGTTATTGGTTTGTTTTCAGGAATGTAAAGCGATACAGAATAGAGATGAATTTGAACAATTTATGTTAAAGCATGGAGAATCTATTGTAGACACTTTGGGAGCTGAAATTGACCGAATCGAGACAAAACTCAAGAAGAAAAGACCGGAGCTAAAGCATGTCGACCTCGAAATTCTCTAAAAAAGCGATTTAAGGCAATTTAAGGTAAAGAATAAAGTTAAAGTTTGGAGTTTTTAAATCCTTTCCGATAGAAATTATTGAATATATTTATATTTATAAAAAGGAATTACTGATGATAAAAAGAGACGGATTAGAAGTACTTACTTGCTATCATTATTGTCGCACATATTTACTATCGCCTCGCTACAAGATCTTGATACTAGGTTTTTTAAGCTTAAAGAAAACGTTATATAATTATTGTTGTTTACACGTCATGTCATCATATAAATGATGTATTAGTAAAATGTTATGCATGCATTATGTAAATTTCATTAACGAGAGACAGGCCAGACAGGAATGGTTTGAAATACAAACCTATAATTATTTCAATTATTTGTACATACTTAGTATTGTCCAATTTTCATTTGTTTATAATATACATTACACTTGTAGTTTGATTTGAATCAAACTACGAATCACCTACATTTTTCCTTTTTTAGTCTAATCATTGGACTCTATAGAACTTAATGTTTTTGTACTTCCAAAACAATTTTTAAAAAAAAAATGTCACACAGTTTTGTTTTTTAAAAGTTCAGAGTTATATGTTATATCTGTAGTCTGCGAGTCGAATCCGCACGCTATGTGTTGAAGAAATGACATGAGTTTCTCATGTTGAAGTGAAATGGATGAGATTGTTTTAATTTATTAATTTGTAATGGTTGACATATCATCGTATATATAGATACGATGATTTTCATTATTGAAGAGACGAAATCCTAAATAATACATTACTAAATCATTTTTATATATATTACATTTACATTTTTAGAATTATATGAAAATAATTTTGCAAAAGTCATTTTTTCTTTGCATATTAGAATCAGTATTATAATTATTTACATGTATGTGTATACCCACATCTATATCTATTCTATAAACATTGTGTTTACATAAAAGGCATTTACCATATGCACTAATGATTTTTTTGTGATCAAATGACTATATATACATGTATGAGTCAAAGTTTTAGTACTAATAAATTATTTTGAATTTCGCCAATATACATAATTAGATATGCTATTATTCATCGGAATCGGATGAATTTTATCCTCCAAGTTTTAGAACTGAAAAATGCATCCGTCATTAGTCATTATGATGACAAATCTTGTTGTCAGTTGACACAATTTATTTTCAATAATGTATACTTACGTATACATACCTCGTATGAATTCTTATTCTTCCTCATCTCAAACTTATATAGGTATATTGCAATTGCAAGCACAGTCTCAAGTTGAGACTCTTAACTTACAGCTTATCTATTGTAATTTACAAGAATTTGTAACCCCACAAACCGCAAGGAAAAAATTAGCCTTCCATAAACAATATAAAATATAATAGTTTCCCACAGGAAATGTCTGTATAAGTAGGTACCATTATTGTGGTATATTCAACATAAATAATGAAATGTGGTGGAAAGTAGAAATAAGTATATATTATATATTCACAAATTTAAGGTCACAACATACTTAAGTACTTTGTATTAGAAAATCTAGATATAGAAATACATAGTTCACGGAATTTTCAGTGAACATGTATAATTCAAAGCGTCTGTCAACAACTTGGCCCGCCAAGCGTGATTTCTCACTATGCTTTTATTAGAGTGAAATGTGAAATCTAAGGTATATTAATGTTCGTTTGTGGGCATGCTCAAGATTTTTACAATTCTAAAAATTCATTGATTCGACGTTCATAATAAAATTGTCATCTTCTCTCTGTTGTCTTCCATATAATTCTATAATATATTCTCTTTCTCTTTTTATTTTATTAAAAAAGTTTCTCAGTGTTTGTGTGTGTTTACATATACTGACTTCCCCATTTCAAGAGGCCTATACATCATATTTTTATTTATTTCTGTCCCTCCTTTTATATTATTATTTTGAATTTTGACTTTGTCCTACTTCATACCTATATTAAGTGTATTCTTGACAGTTACAAAATTAACATGTGAAAGTGTGTCTTACTTTTTAACTTTGGAAATTCGTACAACATATTTCTGTACGAGATAATCCGAGATATTATAAATTATTATGTGACCTGTGAATTGAATAGTACATAGTAGCAGCTTAAAACTGTAAGAAATACAATTAATATTATAATTAAGTATAAAATAAATGATGTTTTAAAATATTTCTATCTTGACAAAGAGAAATTAACACAACAATAGGAAATTTTGACATTTCAAGGAAGATATATAGGAAGAGGGAGAGAGTTGACAAGAGTCGATAGATTTTGACAGAAAATTTTTACTACATACATCACAAAACGACCAAAACAATTACAAATTACAACATATACTGCAGCAAGTTAGCAAGATGATTTCTTCAGGCGATAGTCCAGAGCCAGAAGACAGCTACGAATACGCTTTTCCATCAAGTCATCACAATAATGGAAATAATCATGATGACCATCATCCTGTTACCCATATTAATATCAATAATGGAACCATGTATAAAAGTTACAAGCCTCTTAATCATCTCTACTACCAAATATCCCAATTATTTATTCTTTTACTATTGATTATGAATCTGAACAAACGGCAACGGATATTAATTATGCTCTACGGGATTGCACAATCAGTTTGGGGATGGTATATATTGCAATCGATGGACGTGTTCATTTGGGGAATCGTTATTGCTTTCTTTAATCTACTGTCCGCATTATGGGCTGTCAGTGTGGAATGGCACTTCCGTTTCGGTGAAAATGAAATGGTAAGCGTTTTATTTCTTTTTATTGTATTTTGTTCTGTGTTTCTTATACAAAATTTACAATAACACGTCATTGTTTCGTTGAATACATAGTCAAAGTCAAAGTCAATGTTGATGACCTGAAATGATACAAATACACATATTACATTACTATTGTATACAACAGGTATAAACTACTTAATGAGAATCAATTAAGTAATGGATTGTTTGTTTTTGTTTTCAAAATATATACATATATAGGTGTACAAGAAATTGTTCAAGCCATTAAAAGTTACCCGTCGTCAATTCAAAAAGATCCTCGATTGTAAGAGAAATGTCAAAATCTTGCATATTGGGGATCATTACGCGATTGAGAAGTGTACCCGAGTAGACTCACTAGCACTTTTACTATCTGGAAGGTATGTGTACAAAATTCATAAATAATTACTTTATGTACGAAGCACATGAACGATTCGAGTATTACATTTTTCTTGAGAATATTTCGTGTGTACAATGTACAAGTAACTAATTATGAAATGTGCTCATGTGTTCAGGTTACTCGTTTCCCAAAATAGTAAAGCTCTTCATGTCATTTCGGCACTGCAGTTTGTGGATAGTCCAGAATGTAAGTACAACTAAACGACATTTAGTAAACGTAACATAAGTAATTAAATGTGACGACATTACTTACAAGTTACAAGGGTATTCAATTTCAAACTAATCTTGTTGTTTTCCAGATTTCGGTGTCTCAACAGACGAGTTATTCCAAGTTACAATAACGGCCATTGAAGACACTTCCAAATTGATTGTCTGGCACCGGGATAAATTACGTTTGACCATTATGAATGACGACTTCCTGCGTATAATCATGGACCATGTTATAGGCAGAGATGTCGTGCGAAAGTTAATACAAGTGAGTAATGTATGTAGATATTTATCCTGTACCTATATGCAGATATCTATATCTATGTACAGATAGTATATATACTATATAGTGTTGAAATTTATTCACAACGTGTTCTATTAAAATAAACAGGTTAGCGACACCGTCACCAATATCCAAAATGGCACAGCTCATCTTTTCTCGAAAGACCCTTTGGAGGAACACTACATTAATGAAAATGACCCAATGTTGCTCGACCGAAAGACTGGTAAATGAAACATGCCTTATTACATATATAAATATTAACTACAATTACAAATACTATATTTCAAATCGTAATTTAGTAGGGAAAACGCCGGTTTGGAAAACAAATTTAGGAGATTAACCATGTGCATAGAAAAAGGTCAAAAAGGAAGCAATTTTTTAACCCCTGTTAGTTTATACTATAGGTAGGATTTTTGTTTTCAGTTAGTTGTCAGTCTTTTATTTTGCGTTATCATTATTTCGTTTTTGAAAATATGACATATAGGTTCCTAATCATTTTGCCTTTGCCGAATAATGCACGCAGCAGAGCAACAACGAAAGTTTATCGGTGAGTTGAAAAAGTCCATTCCTTAAAATTCAGTATGTATACCTAGGTAGGTATATGTAAACGGCTTTGTAGTAGTTTTGACAAACGTAGCTACTTACATGCATTGGCTGTACTATTTAGTTAATTTATAACCATTTCAAGTACTTTGATTTCATGGTATATTAATCTCTTAATTTTGGATTCGAATTTTTCAACTTTTCTCTCTCGTTTTCTTCGTATCGCTTCACTTACCACATACAAAAAAAATGCAGTCTTTTTATTCTTTTCGTTTAAATATCTCACTGACAATAAGTAAATTCTCATTCTTGTACATATAATGTAGTAGAATGGATAACAATGTGTTTGATTAAAATATTTAAAATAAAATGGATTAACAGGTAATAACAACAGCTCGGAGATCTTTTCCCTTTCGAAAATAGATGAAGAAACACCCGTGTAGAATGGTCAAAAAAAAAGGTCTCGCATCAAAATACCCTCAATTTAAAAATAACAAAAATATTTACATAAAAATCGAAAAAATGTAATGTAAGTAACAATATTTGCTTGATTTTATACGCCACTAACAAATAATTATAGGATAAATACTCACACAAATATTTACCAAATAGGTAAGTAAAAGTATAGGTAGCTAAAAAACAACTTACGTAATTTTAAAATTCCATAAACTATATACAAACAAACAACGTACTATTATGAATTACGGCTATAAACTATAATTACAGAAGGTACTACCAAAACAAATACTTCCAATTTTTTAACTACCAATACTAAGATTTCAACAAAACAGCGGAGATAGCTGAAGTTTATCGTGTTAAATATTTAAGTTGTGTATAATAAGTTATTATTAATAACAGTATTGGCATTTCTCCCTATAAGTTGTGTATTTTTAAAAAAAAAAGTATTCTTGTCACTTTGTAGTAATTTACGTATTTAACGTGTATCACCTTTTAAGTCTGAAACTAACCCTGAAAGTCTAAAACTAAACCTTGTATGTGTAAACGATTAATGAAGCTAGTAATTTAATCTTATATTTTTCATCCAGTATTTGGTTATTACTTGTAGTATACATATGTTTTAAGTATTATATATTAATTATAAAGCTATAGCTGGTTGAAAAATGGTCTAGTCTGGAACATAACATAAAAGTTTGTTGCCAATTTAAATGCTTATCATTATATGAGGAACCCTTAATGTGAATCTCAGTAATTGAAAGCATCTTGTCATTTTAGGTGTATAAAGTTTATGCTATAAACTGTATATATATATTATATACCTACTGCTTGTGCAGCTAATTATGTTACCCTAAGTGTCCCTATTGTATTGTAGTTCTTTTTAAATAGTATAAATATATCGTTGTACATACATACTTAAGTATATATAATAAACATGTACACATATATTTACACGCAAGATGATGTAAAAATCATTCTCCAAAAATAATTGTACATAAGTTAATTATATACATAGGATTTGTATTTTAGTTTATAAATTATTATAAATATATTAAATATTATGTAAAAGTAATTTCTTATAGATATATATAATAACACACATGGATAAGTTATATTTTTCTTCAAGAAAACTATACAAAAAGTAACAGTACACGTCGTCGTCGTTTAGATAACATTTACCATTGTTAGTCATGGCCATGTAATAATTCGTGATTTTTTTATTTCGGGACTATCCGATTGAGCTGTATCTGAAGTTAACTTTTTTTTTAAATTACATCGCTCCTCGGTATTATTATGTATTCTTGACTTTTGACTTTGTTTATTTGTAATAAGTCGTTCATCTGGATTCAGATGAGAGTCTACATTACCATTTTGACTTGAACTTTTTATTACTCCTAGTGAAGATTTTTTACCATCAGCAATAGGATTTTTCGTACGACAAGACTTTCTTATCCTCTGTGGTAACGGAAGGATTAAATTATTGTATCTGTAAAATATCCAACAAAAAGGATTTATTTAATTATTAATTATTACAATTACCATTTGTATAAAGATTAGCTTGTAGAACTAAATTGAGTTTGAACTGTAAAAATGTGAGTACAATATATATGAAACTCTTACAAATTTAGAAGACCTCCACGATCAGGGGGCAAATCTTTTGGCAGCATACCTCTCTATAGAAAATTAAACACAAACAAAACACAAAGACAATTTACTGTGGAGTATATAATATACATAGAATAATTAAAATGTTATTGCTACAAAATATATACACAAATATATGTATATTCTACACTGGAGAAAATTATATTATAGTATGTACTTGGAGGACTTTAACAGTTGTAAAAATTTTATATATTTAGGAAGCCGGTGAATTTAATTTTTACTTTACTTTATAATTATAGTCTTTGTATACCGAAACTCCGAAACTGAAAATTATACTGAAAAAGAGATTGTAATGTAATAACAGTGTTTCATCGATTAAGTACATACATACTCATTATCCATAAATATACAATTCTATAATATCTAATTTAAAGACTCTTCAAACAAACGTATGTATTTACTATATGTACACGAAACCAGCAAGTTGTACATTTACAGAAATTCGAAAACTCATAAAATGACTGAATTTTATCTTTATAATTTTATGATTAAAGAATAAAAATTATGAGCTGAAAGCCTTTTTCAAGTGAAACTTCTATCAACGCAGTGGTACATAACATTTATTTCATATTTCTCATATTGTCATATTTTGTATGTATTTACCAATATCAATAAATCCCGTACGGATTTCAGATCAAGAAGCTCGGGATGAAGTAGCTGATCTGTTGACACTTTCAATTCCTGCTCAACCTCCATTTCAATTGAATTGAATTTGTTACTATTCACCAACACCGAGTTAGGAAAGTATTATTTGTCAATGTATAGAATTAATGTATTGTATAGTATTAATGCATAATGACAGAAATGTTATGACATGGTCCAAACTCCAAACCAACAAACCACATGCTCTTTCTAGCAAAAAGAGTATACAAGTTGGAGTAATTATATATATGTGAGAAACAGAATATAAGTAAGTATAGGAAGTGTCGATATGTCAAACACCATGCAGGATGACTCTTTGTACAAAATAAAATTGTGTAATGTAGTAAATAAATGCAGACGCTCAACTCGCTCAAGTGTAATCATTAACTCACTCTTTAAGTATGAATTAAATAGCAAACAAATGTGCTATAAATGTGTGTGTGTGTGTAGAAAACAGCGAGAGTGTGAATTGAATGAAACGCGCCGTGCATATTTTCCTTGAGCCATCCTTGTATATACAGAAATTTCAGGATTTCTGTGTCCAGTTTTCTTGATATTTCAACTGAAAATGTTTGTGTACAAACTTGTTCAATGCAGAACCAACGTTATTCCTTTCGCTGTTTCTCTGCCATGCCTTTAAGGCAGAGAAACAGCTTGTGAATAATATTCACAATTTCCCTGTGTAATTGCGCCGCGTGTGAATTAATTATTCAGAGTCAGAGTCTGCCTCAATTTTTTCAGTCGTAATTCAACATAATTTTAATTTATTCATCGGTACTAATAAGTGCCATCGTGACTATATGCAATTTTTGTAAGAGAAACTGAAACGTTTTGTTATTGTGTGCCAATATTCTCCTCGTGGAAATGACTATACTTCAATGTACGGCATTTTCTTTGCAGAAATGTTCCAAAACCGGTAAAGAAAAACAACTGAAAAACAAAGGAATTCACATGCTGTATTCAGTGATGCGCAACTGTACATACTTAATTTCCTTGTACATGTACATATACCCATATGAACGTTTCTCTCGTGATTCTATCTACATAGGTATTGCAGGGTAAGGCTGTATACCAGCTGGATTTGAACTTTATGACCGTTTGCCATCAGCCCTTAGTGATGACCCTCGTCCAAAGCCCAAAATTTGGGCCCCAAATGACCCTTGAAACACAATAATAAATAGTGGGAGAATCAGCAGCGCTGGAAGATGCACTATGGGAGCAAACGAACAAAAAGGTCCAGAAAATCCTGAACGCGGTCTATGCGATTTCAAACGCGAGCACACGAATTGTATCCTTGACTCCATTCTACTCGTATCACGTACATACGTTTTCTTGAGCTTCACACATGAATTTTGCAAACAAGAAACTCAAATTATTTGCAAGGTGGCAAAAGGTGGCAGCTAATTTTTAGCAAAAAAATTCTGCCACATTTTTAGAAATATTTTGATACCAAAATCAAAGCGGCCCTCGACGGCCTTCATAACGTATTTATTTCTCTGGATTTTGCTTGTAAAAGGATATGACTGAAAGTTTTGCATGCATCTTTCAGAATTTTTTGCGCACACTTCTCATTGTATTTTTTCACTCAGATTCCGGATTTAGTTGCCTCAAATAGTCAAGTAGTGAAAAATAAATTAATATTCCACTTAAAGGAAAGTCATTATTTTGGATTTTCTGGACCTTTTTGTTCGTTTGCTGCCATAGCACAGTGTTTCCAAACTAGATTTCCGTGGCCATGACCTACATAACCCGGGTTTTTTTTTATGATTTACGTTTTAACATTTGACCTCAACATGACCATCTCACATGTCTAGGCTACCTGTACATAAATT
>JAIUND010004473.1:0-11900 GCA_034699125.1 Gisinianus flammeolus | reverse complement strand
TCTACCACTGGAGCGAGTTTGAAAAAAATCGGAGATTATCAATTTGACCCCGGCTGTCCTTATTTGAGATTGGCGATTTATAAATGTGAGTAAACCAAAATACAAGCAAATTCTTTTGCAATAATTCTAAGTTTAAGAGTTAGTAATTAATGTTGTTTCAACAGTCGAATAAAATAAAATACAATTATAATTAAGTAATTGTGTTACAATATTTATATATGATATAGTTTACATTCTACACTACTGAGAAGAAAAAAAAATTGTATAGGGGCTATGATTTGAGCTAACTTATTGAGCTAACATAGAAGCCAAAACTTATAATTATATTATATAATTAATAATAATATTATGTTTGGTTCGTATACGTTCAAAATTGAATTCTTTGTTCATCAAAAATTGCGTGATGTATATAGTGCTTTTTATTTTTCAGTCGTGTGTACTAATCTTAAATATTTAAAAACTAATAGTAAAATTGACTCATCAGAATTTTTTTCATATACGACTAAAAGTTTTAGTCTATATAAAACTCCTTTCTTGTGACTAAAAAATATTTGAATGAGCATCGGGTAATATAGATGGGAATGTTTCCCTTTTTATAACAAATGAATGCACATTTGTTTTCTGTTCAGCAATTTAAAATTTGCAGGTTACACATGACTTCTAATCCTATCACTGTCAATTAAATATTAAATATATATATAAATACCCAACAAACACGTCCAAGCTAAGAATTTTTGCTACTATGTGGCATACAAAAAATAATCAGTACTTTTTCAAGTAACGTCACACGAATGCCTTTCGCAAAAGTATATCATTCAGAGCAAAACGGAACGTACAGAGAGCATCATCATCAGATTATCTGTCATTAAGCAGTAAAAAAATGTACGAAACTTTGAGGAGCCAATAAAAATGTATAAAAGATACACTCAAAAAATATATATGTTTTTTTTTGGGTTAAATGTGGTTTTCATGGTTGACATAAGGTTGAACTTGAACAGGTCAGACTTCATGTTTATACACAGTAGAAAGCCAACCTAACCCCTTTTTGAGAGCAAAAAAAAATCTAAAATAGCAAAATAGATCCTACAGAAAGTTCTACAGAGAATAAATATAAAAATTTATAAAAGTCTATCAAAACAAATCAAACACACATCACATTCACACAAAAATCAATACACGTACAATGTGTGTCAGTGGAAATCTAAAGAGTGAACAAAATTTCAAAACTAATATTAAAGTGATGTGTAATTTGTAAAATTACTAATTTCTATGTAATAGATACAAATTCTCAAAAGTAAATAAAATGGACATAAATTTAATTTAAGAAAGGTTCACCGGTTGATACTGGGGTTAATTAAAGTGTAGTCTACACATGTACAAAGTAAGAAATAATAGAAGCATATACGCCTATAGATTCCAGAAATTATCTACAATCTACAATAATAATAATTAAAAGTAATTATTGTTTTTTTTCCATAATACAAGTCGTCACCGAAATTTCCTAGCCAAAAGTCATAACCATTTCGTCCCATTTAACACAAGTGCATGTCCGTAAAATTGGACTTGTTCTTGAAAATTGGGCCCCAGGATCCATACTGATTCTGTTGTTGTTGTCCATTTGAACCAGAGCTAGAGTTGGATGATGATGATTTGATCAATGAATCCATCCTTTGCTTTTCTTTCTCCCTTTCCATCCGTTGAACTGCTTCATAACTTGCCTTCCTGCTCAACAAAAAGCACCAATATTCAATTATAGGTACAAGGAAAATTCTTATATATACTTATATATAATTCTGAATTATTAATGGTTGTTTCATGTTTGTCTTGTATTAGTTGCATGTATGATGATATTTTACCTGGCGTCAGGGTCACTCGTCCGGTTTGATGAACTGGCAGACATCATAGACGAACGTTTTTCTCCTTGAACCATTTTATTGTAGAAACGTATAGAGTCCAAAAATTTTGATAAAGTCAACTCAGATTATGTAAATGGGATACGTCGGGAAAAATTTCCTGTGTTTGATTTTTCTGGAGGAATTGTCTTGAGTCGTATACTGAAGAGTTGATTTGATTTGATATTTGAGACTTGAAGATGATACACACACGAGAATCGAAGATGAAATTTATTTTTGCCTTCAAAAAGGGGTAGGTCGTCTACCGCTGCTGACTGAAACTTATTGGAGAACGCTGACGTTGACTCTTTAGTACTTCAAAGTAATTCACTTTGCATGTAACTGTAAGTAATTAACAACAAATAAATACAAATCAAAATTTATATTCCATATAATGCATTGATACTTTGATACAATAATTCGTGTATGGAAAATCTGCCCAGGACAAAAAATCTGCTCATACTGGGAGCTACAGAATTAAATGGGAGCAGAAAATCTGCTCCCCATTTGCTCTGTACAAACCAAAATTTTCTGCTCATACTGAAAGTATGATAGTATGACAGATTTTCCATACACACAATAATTCATCTCGTTTTTAAATGGTTTCGTCTATAAATAGTGATCCATCATCTCACTAATCACTGCTCATTAAATCAGTCCGTTTGGAGTCAAAAATATACAGATGCAAATTGGGGCTGCAATTTTTAGACCGGCAAATATATACCTAGTCAATTGAAGTATGTACTTCAAATGTATGGGATGTATAAAATGAAGTTCACGTGATTTTAATTTGTTGCATAACTAGTCTCGGGCTTGAGTTTTAATATTCTCATCTCGGACTGTGAACTACGCAGAAGAAGAAAGAGGGAGAGTATGTAGCAACAATTCGTCATTACTAGTTACAAAAAAATCATCGTTTATGTGTTATGTGTTATGTAAGAAAGAGAGCCGTAAGTAAGAGCAAGGTAAGTAGTATAATTCTCAAGAAAAGGACTGATCCAGAGAGAGAAAATGATAATATTGATGTAAAATATAAACATTGAACATAGGTAGTTTGTAGTTTGTAGTTTAAAAACGAGTTATTTCCAGTATTCTAATGAGATTGTCCATTATAATGTGTGTATAGTCTCGTCTCGTCCATACTCACAAGCCTTAATTTTTCTGCAATGTTTTTATGCTTTTGTACTCGGCCCGTATATAGTGAAAAATGTTGGAATTTTTCCACGCGGACTTATTGTCGTTCGCAGAAAACTATATACCATCATCGCATCGTTCCTATGATGCAGAAATTCATTCTCGGAATATATATAGAATATACAGAAAGTTATAGAACTATAAGGAATAACAGTAAGAGGGTGGTCAAACAGCTATCAAGGACATACTGCGTTTCTCATCTATATAGTGAAAGCGGGCAGTTGACTGACAATGTGAGCATGTAAACAAAAAGATCATGCACTCGGCGGGTGCGCTAGAACGCAAATTGAAAGAGCAAAAAAAAAACTCCTTGCCCGACCAGATCGTCATCGCCTAACATTTGTCTGTATTATTCTTCTCAAGTCCAAAATGATGTTTTTTTTTTTTAAAAATAAAAAAGTGGTTGAATTTATAACCATTAGTTATTCTGCTCTTGTCACAGGTCATAGTCGTCCAATAACTTGGGAAATTGCATTTATGCTGCATCAGTATGTAACACCAAACTAATGCAATATGAAAGTCCACGTGGACGCTGTTCACTCTCCCAAAGATTCGTTTTGAAGGTGTATCCAAGATTGTCTAAATTTTATCTGTATTTACTTAATGGTCGATGAATGAAAGCCGTTTTCTCTAGAATCTCTCGTCACACGTCATTATTGTTCTTTTTATTTTTTTATCTAGAAATCTAATTCTATAATCCTTATTTTAGTGGAAGTATTTTTCTCCTTGAATGTTGACCACTTTTACTAAATTACTATATGTGTATACTTACACAGCCAGTTTTGAAATATCACGGGACGAGTCCGTGAATGAACAAATGGGTAGTTCATACTGAATACAAAACAGCTATTTAATATGGAACGTCACTCTGTCCCTCAGCTTTTGTATAGGGAATAATTTCAAGAAGAACATTTTCCTATTTTAATTCTCTCTCTATTGTGTGCATCCTCCTCTTTCAAATCTTGACTATTCATAAGGTTCAAAGTCCAAGATCAAAACTTAACTAACCGGCACTAAAAAGGTGCATTCTAGGCGAAAGAATAAGCGAAATGACGAGAAAGTATTCAACATAGAGAGTCCGCGTCAAGAAAAAGGAGCGAGAAATTTATGTAGTCCATTTCAACTTTTGCTCGTTCAAAATTTCAATGATCTGAAGAAAAACGTTATTAATCATATCATTTTGTAAATATATTTTTAACCTTCGACTGTATTATTCTACAGTGAGAGATAAATAACGCTGGAAATGCTCAATTATATGCAGATATTTGATATGCTATAGTACAACTATACTCTATAAGCAATGAAATACTTAGTTTTGAATACTAAATATTTGAGTTTTTACCACATGCTCTAACCAAATGCGAGTAAAAAGGGTAAAAAAAAAACTATGCCTACATAGAAGATAATAACATTATTAATTCTTGTCGTGTTCATGTCGTGAGGGATGATAAATGATTTGTACATGTATATAGCCTATACACACATAGGTACATACTGCAGTACTGATAGGACTTATAAATATATATGTATGACTGTTATGATCAGTAATTGTGATATTATAGATCCTTATCTATATAGTGTGCATATAGATGTTACTATAAACTGCATGTTAATATTAATTGTAATTGTAGTAGTAGTAGTTAGTATAGTTACCTAAAGTGGGCTGTGAACAATTCAAGGGACGTGATGGAGTTGAGTAAGAACACAAAGTTCAAGACGATTGCCCGAATTCCCCTGACGACTTCCCTTGCGGGTGTGCAAGTTTTTATCAAGTCTGCAATATGAATAAACACATATACATCAAATAATATTATCATAAATCCATTAGATACACACAAATGTACTTGTACATGCAGAATACAGAGTAACCACAACACCAAAATTCAAAAGAAGTCTCAAAGAAGTCAAACTTGTTTATATTTCATTTCCACATTCTGTCTTCCTTCTCGTTCAAAAATCAAAAATCATCCTCTGATCACATGCTCAGCTCGTGTCATTTTCTTTTGTATAAACTTTTACATAATGTATATAAACTACAACTATCTATACCTTTAATCACTATCATCTTTACACGTATCTCTCTCTTTACACGTATATATAGATATAGAGTCCTTTAATTTCTATACTTGTTCAACTAATCTCATGGACTCGTCTATGTACATATATATGATATAAAATTCTAATTCCAAGTCATTTACCACAATGTTCTTATCTTTACGTTCCCATAAAATACAACAAAACAAGGATATAAACAAATCGTTAAATGCATGTTTTCAATACAAGTAGCAGTCCTTATGTACGTACATGTACATTCTCCATGTTTAAATGACGGAATCCTCAAAGATAGCACGAGGATACAAGATGAATGTCTCAGGACAATAATATTAGTGACAATTACTTTATTACCCTCTCTCTATTTGCATATATACAACATGAGTTGATTTTTTGAACGACAAAAGGTGACTAATATATGTATCTCATCTTCAGAAATCAATCTCTATAAATTTGACATTTGGCACTCTCAAAATACCGTACCTTATAAACGTTTGAACTCAATAAAAGAGAAATTGAATCTCATTGTGATTGTATTCAAAATTCAAGCAAAATAACTCAAAGAATGGCATGAGTTGTGAAAATGATTTTTGATTTTATACTCCCGACAAAAGTTTTAACAAAATTGTCAGATTGAAATGTAAAAGAAGAGACGAAAAAAACGAATGCTCACCTGAAGCTGAAGTAAAGTCGGAAATTCTCTTGGGTTCTGAACAATACGCTCTTCATCGACACATAAATGCTGGACTAATCCCCAAACAAAAAAATAATAAAAAATGAAGAAATGGGTAAAACAAATTAACGTGATTGTCGTGATTTTTCCGAGTTTTGTCTGGACGCAATTTTCACTAGAAAAGTGAAGTTAAGAAAGTTGAGCGGAAACGCGCGCGGTTGTGTGCGTAGAAAACTGCAAAAAAAACATAATATTAATTTATGAATAGTCTTATTAAAAACAAAATAGATAACCACAAACAATTCATATTGTTATCCACGGTCAATGACAGTGGAAAAAAGTAAATGATAGTAAACTATGAGCGTACCTGGATTTAATTTGGAAGATGTGTGTATAGTTTTATAGTAACTATATATACTATATAGTTATCAATGGATATGTTGAATTTATTTTTTCAAAATTTACACAAATTTACACAGATTCAATCAAGAGAAAATATGATGGAGAAAGAAATAAGTTTCTGGTACTTGCGACTTGTGACTAAAAAACAACACTGGTCCAAATTGTGATCAGGTAAACAGGTTTTATATGATCTTGAGACTTGAAAGATGCCTCAAGCGATCACTCCTACTTATGTATGTATACTTGGAAGAAAATGATTGTGGACACTACCACACGTCACACACACACTTTTGCTTAAGTTGTTCATATTAGTGAACCATTGCATAGATTATAATGATATCAACAATAATATATATTTTAATATTCTCCATATATTATTATGTTCTTGTTATGAAGATGGTGAGATTGGAAAAGGAGTATTATAGTAACGTATTCTTATCAATTATCATGCAGTTCACACACTCGAATATGTGTGGACTGCCGGAGCTTCTCCAGTGCATATATGGTATATATGGTTAGTGAGCATGCATGTGAACTTTGAAAACAATTGACAACTTGTTGTTCGTTGTTTACTCACACACATGACTATCATAAATTAATTTAAAATTACAATCATTATAATGGTCTGATATTTATCACTATATTATGACTACATTGTACATACAGATATAGTGATTACATAAATATTTAAGTCCTGCATTTCGTACGTACCCCACAAACTGAACTATGTTTACAATGACGATACTACTACTACTACCTTGACCCCTTGATAATCTCAAATATACAGTGGGAATGTGTAATTACATGTAAGAATGTAGGGAAGGAAAAGAACAGAACACTGAATGTAAAGTATCGTGTGATCGTGTGTATATATATACGGAGCTGATTTCCAATTGGACAACTGGCTTGAAACAGTAGAAAATTTCTCAAAACAAAAGTTGGTTCCCTTGAGGTTCCACTGTAATCCGTACAGGCGAATTTCGACTGTGAATTTTTTCCCAAGATGAGTCTTTAGTAACTACTAATTACTTTCATTATAGAAATTAGAATGCAGGATGTATAACTTGAATGAAGAAAAAAAAAGAAAAAACGTTGTGGTTGAGGCCAGTTTCCTTGTTGTGCCTTGATACTGTGGTATACTTATAGGTATGATTCCGGTTTTAATATAGTCTGAAATTTTGAATGCAGTCAGTCAGATTACATAGGTATATAGGTATTGAAAACCCATTGCCTTTAGATAGTCTTAATGAAAGTACAACCGTCACAACAATACAGAATAATTTTACCTTACTAACCCCACATATTATTTAAATTTGAAAGTCCAAATGTCAAAGCGAGTATACCTAGTCAGAAAAGTCATAGGGAACTTCTAAGGTGAGTTTCTACAGCAGATTCTTACATAAAACAACTCTAATTTCCTAATCTACAAGTTAGATAATCATCATTCAACTTATTTTTAGCTACTATTGTTCACACATGTAATTATAGAAAATGCGAAGTTACAACATCAAGATTTGCATACGTTATTGCATTTAATGTGCTAATTACAATTTGAGGCAGTTATAACATATATTTTACAGGTTGTATCAAGACTTGAGTGCTTCATTGTCCAGTAATTGGAATTCTTCGCAGCATCATGTCCAGCAAATGATCTCAAATACCAAAACTTATATAAGCGGATATTCTGCATATTGAATACCCATCTGGGTGAGCAGAAAGTTCGTTGGATTAAATTTCATTTCGGACACACAGAAATAGTAGGAGGAAAATAATTTTATTAGTCTCGAATAGAGTCACCATCAAGTTCAATACAAGTTCAATACAATACAAGTCTCCCATTTGAGCTGTAACAGCTAGGTACTCTTCAAATTTAATGTTGAAGTTTTGAAATTGATGGAGTTTCAGAACCTCGATTGTTTGAGAGTTCACTCCTGCTGTCCCTTTGCCTTTAATAATTTAGCCGATTCTTGATATTCACAACACTAGGTCTTATCCTCTCGTACTGCTAGAAATCTCGAAAGAATCGGTCATCGTTAAGTGCAATAAAATTAAGATGACAAAATCCACCTCGAGCCGAAAAGAGTGATGCTCGGAATTTTTTAAGAAACCAAAAAATTCCTGATTTTAGGGGAAGTTTTCCCATGGACAAGGGGAATTCTACATGGTATTGGCTACATTCACTGACTAGCTCTACCAATGAACTCTGTGACATGTATGAACATTTTGGCCCTGTATCCGGATTTCCCTGAGTTTTTTCCACTTTGTTACCACATAAGGCTCTATAGGTTCGTTTTCACGAAATATCATCAAAGTCCAACCTACCAAATTCAAATTGATGATTTAATTGCCTGTACCCAAGACAGGGCAGGGGCACCACATTCCTTCACTGGACTTTCATGAATCCCGGTTTCGTAGATTCCGAGTACATTAAAAAAGACTGGCGAAACAAAAATTCCTACTACTTGATTTTCTGAGGAATGAAAATTTTCATTCTCTCTATTTCGTGGACTAAATGAGTGAGGAGTGTGAAACTACGCAATTATACTCACATTGTGTGAGTCACATATGTGTAAGATATACTACGCATTAAATTTATTATTTCCGCCCTAAACCTCGCGTATTTACGAAATGCAAGTAATCCAACGAACTTTTTGATCACATAGATATAGCCTTGATATTGCTGTTAATATTTTAAATGTACTGATATGAGTCTTAATTTCAAACACAATAGAATTTTCCAGTATTTGCCGTTTTCGTAGCTGTGGATGTGTTTTTGCAGACGGTTTAAAAAGGACGATGCTAATTACAATGAATTCATAATGTAAATACATGTACAATATTTATTGAATTATTTTTACCTATTTTAACAGTCTCTAAATCATTTTAAAAAAATTCATTGTTTCATTTAGCTCACCACAAAAAACACAAACGATACATTATCTCCGCGTAAACCACGGGGTATTTTTCAGTTTGCTTGTTATTTTTCTCCTTCCGAGATACTTTGGGGTTGCTTTCACTGTAGTAATAATGTTTTCCTCATTTTTTCACAGAAATGCGTCAACGGAGAATGTGTCGATCGGTTGTTCAGTTGATCGTTTAATAATACTTGAAACTCTCGGCTCAGGATCAAAATCTTCTCACTATAAGTATGTACTTCAATACGTTTTATGTATCAATTTCTGTATTGTAAATCAAATAAATTCATTTCTTGGAAATTTTTCATTCGATCATGTTTGTTTTTTTGGACAAAGAAATAGTCATGTAAACTACTAAAAATGTAAATGAAATGGGTGCATTATTTTCAAAATATATAGCATGTACAAAACAAAATGCAGTAAACACACGGTCAGTCTTTCACATCTCTGTCCATTTTCTGATTAATGTTTTGTCTGTCATGGAAAATGTATTTTGCCCTGTGTAGAGATATTTTTAAGCATACGTATAAATATATACCAAACTACTCGGACGACTCTACACAAATGAAATGCGAGTTACAAGAAATATCATAAATACATATTTTATGCATTGAAATTCAGTGCAAATGTTCGAAATGTAGGCTTAAATTCTAAAGCACTGTTCATTAAATTTGACTACCAAAAAGATGAGGAGGGGTAAATTTTATAGCCTTTAACGGATTACAGATTAGCTAAATAGATTAGATGAACTATAGATAAGCACAAGCACATAAATACGACCAATTCGTCGAAATTCTTACCTACTCCCTCAGGCATTTTTTTAATTCTGAAGCGTTATCAGTGACCTAATAGAAAAAAATTGACAAAACTCCTCATCTACATGTACAATTTATCATTATCATAAAATTACAAAATTGACTGCTTTACTGCACTTTGAAACCTTAGCATACATATAAACTATGATGACAACAAATGGAAAGAAAAGCATATACACATATATATACCACATCCCTCTGCACCTGTTGTAGTTTAACAGTAGAGATGAAAGGGAATCTTTTTTCATCTCACTCTACACAATGGGTATGAAAAAAAGTGAATAAATAACTGCAAATAAATGTTTCAGCTTTTGTACTACATGCAAAAGTTTGTATTACAAAGACGATTAGTGATACAGATAATAAATGAAAATGATTTACGGTTTTTCTTTCAATCTTTTCCACACTCCTCGTGTCAATGACAGTCTGTCATTGACAGATGAAATAATCAACTACATTTCGAAGCGTAATGAATTCGGATCCACACACATGACATTGATGATGAAATTCTCTCACATAAATACATGAAAAAGAGTGAGAGCATAAATGGGGAAACAATTGAGATGTGTGTGGAGGTTGCATAAATCATTTCCTAAATATATCTTACATATGAAAGCAAAAATTCACTCGACAACATTTTCCATCCCGTTTTGTTTCCCATCATAATTTCCAAAAGATTCAAATACAATTCCCATTTTGAGCCTGCTCAATATAAAACTCAATTCCATTTGTAATTTCAAACTCGAACACACACATTTGAAGAGCAAAATTTGAAGCTCTTCATTTTATTTTGCATCAGTATTTGCTTCAAGTCAAAAAGAAAAAAAAAGGCTTTAACCATGAAAATTCAAAGTGCGCTGTCTTCGACAGTTGTTCTCCTCCTCCTCGTCGTCGTTTCTTCAGAAGGGTGGCCTTCTCTAAAATCCCTATTCGATACGTATTATGAATACTACGCATGGAATAAAGTGGACTTTAAATTCCCTCCCCATTCAACTGTGCGAGCGGAAATGATTAAGAATGGGTCATTCATTGAGCAGAATTCTGCGATTACAGCAGTGAAAATCTACAAAGATCGAATGTTCCTGACAACTCCTCGCTACAAGAATGGCGTCCCCTCCACACTCAACGTCGTCCCCTACACTTATTTTGCACCCATTTTCAAGAGTAAATCCCCAAAATTAGAACCTTTCCCAAGTTGGGAAATGAATAAAGAAGGGAATTGTACCGCATTTCAATTGGTAAGTTTTTTAGTTTTTTTTTTGTTATTGAGAATATTGTTATATAAATGTATAATTTAGAGTTATATCAAGGCATATTTAATAGTATCCGGTAATGCCAGCCTCACTTATCTATAGTGAGAGCTTCCATTACCTGGACAGGCAGGGAAGTGCATGAAGAGGCACTTCACCGCTCATAGGATTTGACGATGGAAAGAATGAAAACATGTTCATCGAAATAAGTAGTCATTCTCTCCGTCCTGATGTCCAATAGGTACACCGCGGCGCAATGGTTAGTGGTGCGGCGTTCTTATGGAAAGGATCGGTAACGATACTCGGCCAATCCGGGATTGTTTTTGGGGATTTCATAAATCACCATGGTTTTAATTTTTGTTTTTGATCCTTTCATGTTTTGTCAAAATAATTATGAATTTATAAAATGAGATTCAGCCATCTAGAACCAACCATTGGTAAGTCCAGCGATAAGACGGCCATAGTACATAGACGGCCATAGTAAGTAGTACGTAGTACATAATAATAAAGGTTGAGGTAATAATAATTTTACGGGCCATTATTTAGGAATGTTAATGTGGTTTAAAACACTCCGTGAAAAATATAATAGAAAGTACAAGTGTGTACTTTATAATGAGCCTTTAATAATTTAATTATGTAGGGGATGAGTTGTCATAACGACCATTTCCCATTTGTAAAATTATGATAATAATAATAAATTCTATGAT
>JAIUND010004472.1:0-11901 GCA_034699125.1 Gisinianus flammeolus | reverse complement strand
GAAGGCAGCATTGTCTAACGTCAGTATAGTCCGGTCGTTAAGAATTTAATTTCGGATATCTGAATAATCCAAACTGAGCGTTGTGGAAAACATTCATTTACAACTAAAATAAAGTCAATCCATATGACTTTGAGGGACAACAAAAGCTTGGGAAACCGGGACCAAATTTTGATGAAACAATGCAACGCATAGACAGACACACAGACAAAATCCGCCGTGTGGACGGCGGGCTTTTTTCTAGTATTATATATACTCCAACACTCTCCGATGCAACTGAATTCGAATTCGAGCTCGTGATTCATTTTGTTTGTCATTTTTGATTTAAATGAATACGAGAGTACATATCGTCTGTTAAGTTCACAAATGAACTATAACGATTTTCCTTAATTTGCGGAAATGCGACTATTGCGTCCGTCTTTGTGGGTAAAATTCTGAAAAAATTCAGGGTCACAGAAAAATTCAGGATCATGGCAGACAATAATGTCTCAGGACCTTTGGAGCAGGTCAACGAAATTAAGGAAAATAATTCTGGTTCGTTTGTGAACTTAACAGACGATATACTGAATGACCTAGGCGAAGGCAAGGAGGAGTCCCACGATTTGCTTGACTACAAAGTCCAAAAACTTGGGCACCGTCTCCCTCTCGACCGCGTGAAAACGGCCGACTCTCAACGCCATCTTGGGGACGGACCTCCAGACCCGCCGACAGTACTTTTGACTCCCCCGAAACCGAAGTGACGTCACAGAGAGCTCCGAAATGAACCGAAGCTCCTCGAACCCTTCAGTGACGCCGTACGCGAGCTGGAATAGAATCACGTAGACGATGCAGACTTCGCTGCAGAGAGCGCCATAAATGGTGGCAAGGGCCGGAGCCCAATACGCAAATCGTATCCCTGCTAGACCGGATGCGATCGCGGATATAAAAAATGCCAATTTGGCCGTCCAGAGGACGGGCGCGAAAACCAAATTGAAGAAATTCATTTGGAGTTGGAGTCGGCGGAGGGTGACGAAAGATTCCATCAGAAGGCCATCCCTATATCAAAAAAACAAAAAAAAAACCAACAACCAGTTTGACTTACGTATACACACTTAAATTGCGCGTGCGCGTGTGCATATATGCGGGTTCTACCTGTGGATGTTCAGACTCGCCACGCCCACTCGGCTCCTGGTCGTCATGATGAAGGAGAGGATGAGGAATGCATAGTACATGCCCCAAGTGGCAAACATGCCCATGGCGAGCATGTCCAAGGAGAAACAGAGAGCGATCCTCCAGCAGTCGTTTATCCAGGCAGCTGAAGATGGGAGAGCAGACTTGAGAAGGAACGGAATTTGAATAATCCGAACGTTCACATCCAGGAAATATAGAGCCGGATAGATGAGCATGACAGTGAGGAATAAGAAGGGCCAACAGATGAGGAACATTTCCAATATCGTCTTCTGTCTTTCATCTTCCCTTCCAGCAGCCCTCCTCACCATCCTCTGTTTCTGTTTCTGTTTCTGTTCCTGTTCCTGCTTCTCTAGACTCCACAGGATGTCATTGTACACTTTGGAATTCAATTCCGGCTCCCCGTCAAAGATGAAGGAAATGATGAGGAGAATGGCAGCAAAGAGGGTGCAGAAAGTGATCGTGATGGGAATGAAATCCCATACCAACTTCAAGTCCACTCCTCTCATCATCATCGTGGTGTGAATCGTTCGGAGTCCAAGGTGGCCCGCCTGAGCGACACACACACATTGCCACAGACGGAATGCCCATTTCCGTTTCCGCTTTCCCAGCAGGGGATCCTCATTCTCCATTCGGCCTGTCTTTGGATGGAATGTGACGGGGAGTAAATGGAGTCGGGATGCCCAGGAGAAGGTTTTATAGTTCCATCGCAAATCCCTCCTGGTCAACATCCTTTTTTCTAACGATTAATATTGAATATAAGCTTTGAGGAGTTGTGCGGACACTGAAACAGCTTAAACTGGGGGAGGAAATTAGCCGTCAGAAGTCTTAAAGAAATGACAACTCGTATGGAAACTCTTTTACCTTAAACAAATCCATATAGGACATTCTTTATAGAAATGGTGACGACGAAGCGAATGAAATGGAAACCTGTGTGGAAAAGGCTTGACACACGTCGCCGTTCTTTCTATAGCAAAATTGAGTCGTGAGTCCACAGGAAATGTGGTGGACCAAGTCAATTTAATTAGCATTGTGACTCTGTGCAATCATTTTTTTCCCCCTTCAAGCACATGTGACGAATTGAAGTCGGCCCGCAAAAACGTAGTCACAATTCCCAAAGTACATATATACATCTAATTACATGTATTTAGCGCCGCGCCGTGGGCCAATGGAAATGTCCATACAATCCCGGAAACACATACAAATTAAATTCAGAGTTGAGACTTGAGTCGTCATTTTACCGACAATTTGACGGTGAAATGCTGATGGAACTGTGTATACACACTCAAAATGTTGGAACGGTATATATTTATAAGTAATTATGTTATTTGGGGCATTTTGGGGACAATTTACTCACAAACACACAGTCCAATCGATACAATAATTAGGGTGACAACTGAAAGGAAATTAGTTCTCAATTTTCTTGAAAAAATTCCAAACCCCAGGAAATGTCATGACGTGTTGACCTTATTGAACCGGACTCTGTGGGGTTCAATACGGGATTTTCATGTGGACTCGGAATTCCACAATTATGTCATCATCCTTGGATTTTGATGAGATGAGATTCTCATCCTGATTCTCGCCACATCCTTTATTTTGCTCGGATCCATACACTCTCGATGTTTGGACCCCACATGTAGCTATGCTACTGCTTGAGAATATGTATGTAACTGCGCAGTAAGTGTTCCTCCATATTCCACCGTTGCTCCATAGCATATCCAGCCCATACATATGTATCTGCGCGTGGAAGAGAACGTATACAGGAAATCACTATACGCTATTTACTTCAACGTTGGATAGCATGGCAATATATGCATACGAAACAGAGTGGAAAATTCCATATGCATAACATATAGGAAGAGGGACGGACGGACGGACAGACGGACGGACAAAACGAATACAGTAGGCAGCTTCACTTCCTAAAAATGAATTCACTTTGAACTGTGCGATTTGAAATTCCATAAATTTATTTATTTTTCGTTCAACTCTGCGCTGTAGAAAATCTATTTAAGTCTCAAATTGAAGAATTTCAATATGAAAAACTTGGTTGTTTCTTGTTTGCACACAGTCCACATTTTACACTCTGCTCCTGTTTTTAATCTGAAATGACCAAAAGTATATATATGTACACACAATTTATTTGAATATATACATCTCACGGTTTGTTCGGCTAACTTGGAACGGCGTAAAACTGTGTTCAAAACTATATATATTTAGGGTCATTCGGGGTAATTGCAGCCGCTTTTTACAGTGTTTCATGTTCAAAATGCAATAACTAGCTTTCCATACGGACTAAAATTTTCTAGTTTTGGTCATCATGTAATACGACTCATTGCACATGCTGTCGACAAGTGACTAATGATTTTATGATGTTTTGAAAACGTTGTTAGGGATTTCAAAAATTGCAATTGCAGCCGTGCTGAAACATAGGAGATTCTAATTGTTGACTTAATTGACTATTCTCAGTTCAAAACTTATTTTGGGACTCACAAATAGTGAATATTTGATGACTTTTACGGGACTGATTCAGCGTATTGTCCAACTTTCTTTTTCGTCTATATATGCTTCAACACGACTGTACTTGTCCCGGGTCCCATTCAAAATACACGGCTGCAATTGCCCCCCAACTTACAGAATCCCGGGGCAATTGCAGCTGGTCCATTTTAATTGCAATTAGCTTAAGGAAAACATTTTTGATAATCGGAGCATCAAAGTATGACATTAACGTTTGTATATCCGTTGAAAAAATCAATTTAAGTTTAGCTGTTTCTGAGTTATGAAAAAGTATACGCAAAAGTTTAGCCGGTCTCAACTTCTGACAGACGTTTTTTCGATTGCTCGACTTCCGGTCGCTACTGTGACCAAAGTAGAAGACTTGAATATCCCAAAACTTCAGACCATGCTGAATGTGGCCATGACCTCATATTCTTTCGAAAAAAATTTGAAAAAAATATTACAAATGTCGTAAATATCGACCGGCTGCAATTACCCCCAAACTGCAATTACCCCGAGTGACCCTACTTGTATTATGGAAAATTCATACTTTTCAATTGTATATAGACCAACCATATTTTTGTAAGACTCTCAATCCAATCAATTGACATTTGAATTTCCATTAAAATTTCCCTTGTCTTATTGCTAGAACATTCGAAATCCTGTGTCCAGGTTTTGAAATGGAAACCACGTCAACTCCGTTGAAAACAGCCGGATTTTGTTCCCGATTAAATTAACAATGGAAAATCTTCAAAGTTTGAACGTTTGGGGATTTTGGGATAGAGTAAAAAAGGCCGCCATTTTCAAATCCTGTACAAGGAATCACTGGAGGAAATGGGATTGCTTTCGAAAAAGAAAAATAAGTCCGAGTCGAAGGACTGACGACAATGGAAGGCGGGGAAATTGCAATTTGGAGCCCCTCTCGTCGTTTCACAATCAATTGTCCGTTGGCGAGGTTCCGAAGGAAAACGTGGTGATTTCGGCGGCATCTGTCAAAATACAAACAGGGAAAACGTTGAACCGAACCAATATGAAGTTTAATTTGTGGACAATTGACTTCATAGTTCAATTGGGTATTTTCCAAACTGAATATGATGGTCCTAGCGGGATTGTACGAGCTCTGTCAGATGATTCTTGGTGGAGGAAATTCTTATTCAAATTTTGGATGGTGTTCAGTTTGGGTCGTGAAGGGATTTTCATCTGGACTCTTCTCCGATGGATCTGGACGACAAACTCGGCCCAGTTCCTGTCGCATTTCTATCTATTCCTTTTGTTGGGGGTTGGTTGTTTCGCATTTGGACTTTTAGCATGGGGCTTCTACGACGCCACACTCTTTAAATGGGACACGCAAATCCTGGTGCACAATGGATTCTTTCGACGCATAATTCCAAACGAGTCGTCTTCTGACAACTGGGAATTTGATGAAAGAGGGAATTGGAGGGATTTGTCGGTGGTGGAATGGATCCTTTGGTTCCTTCCATTTCTCGTCTATTCTATAATGATCTTTTACCCCGTGTTGCTCATATATTTGATATATTATCCCTCCATACGGTGTTTCATGATCAATTGCCTCCCGCCCTTTACACAACATCAATATTGGCTCCTCCTCCCTTTCACAATCTTGATCCTGGTGGATTTTCTCTTCATGCTATTTTTCATGACGGCCATCTACTACGCCGTTTTCTTTATGATGTTCACCATGCATGAAATGAGTCAAGACACTCAAATCGCCCTCAGGTCTGTTCAATGAATTTTTCGCAGTATTTGATTGGACCTACCCCAATCAGTCTGTTAAACAGACTTTGTTTTTTTTTTCGCGTATAGTTTTTATTGTCAAAAGAAGTATGTTTTTCAATTTTTATGTATTGAATTTATAGATCTTTGTCTGGATGCGATCGGGATTGGATTTCAATTCCAAAGGCCATTGAATCAATGTCCCTCATCAAACTCCAAATGAATCTGTGCAATTGTACATGCTCGGACGTTGTCTACCTCACCAAAATCATTTCCCTGACTGCCGCCATCTTTGGAGGATTTGGATTCATCAGATTAATCAATGAAAATCTAACATTTGCTGGTGTGTATGGGATTCTATTCCTGGAAGGGACCATCATTTGCAATGCTTTGTTTGATCGAGCATTCATCATCCCACGACTCCTCACCCAGCTCAAAAGAGGACTCCTCATTGGGTCAGTTGGACTGGAAGGTCCGACGGGAAGAAAGGAAATCCTCAAGATTGTCCGTGCAATGCCAAAGTCAATGGGGTTCAAAGTGAGTGGATTTTACATGATCGAAAGGCAGTCGACACTCATTTTCATTGATTATGTTTTCCGACAGATCGTGAGTCTTCTCCTCGCTTTCAAATAAAATATATGTGGATTCTGGATTTCTCAAGGAGGATTCAAGTTATTTTGTATTGCCGGAGTGTGGGCCGAGGTGCGGGGGGCGATCGCACCCCGGGCCCCTGCATAATGACGTAATGTGTATACAATGTGTACAAAGTGTACGAGGGTTTTTACCAGACTGAAAAACGTGAAAAAACTTTGTAGCTCCACATTGATCGAGATTTGCTTCAAGCGTTTTTACTTGTACATATATCTGTATATAGGAGTCGAGCGAGAAATGTCCTTTGAATTTACTGATGATGATTCATCAATCAATCAAAAACGTATATTTCAGTTTCTTCTGCGTACAAACATTATTTGAACTAAATGTCTATATACACATTTTGTTCTTGAATTGCAATATATTGAAAACCCGTTTTGTAGTGACTTACATTTTTCTTTGAATTGTTTGTTTTTATTATGAACTTTCTTTCATTCATTTTTGGTTTCAAAATGAAACTAGTAAAGTATATTGCGTAAAGCAAGACGTTTGCGAATGCATCTATAACATAACTTTTTAATAAAAAGTTTTTATTGCGCCTATATATATATACCCAAAAGTTGAGAGGACATCATTTATTATTAGACATGTGTGCAATGCACACTGTGCATGTATATATATATAGATGAAGTTTGAATGTGGGAAATGTGAACCCAAGTGAATGAGAGCTCTTGCATTTAAATATGAAGAATTAATTGAATGATGAGTCAAGACAATATCAACTTGAAATATAAGGAAGAATCTTCAACTTATATACATATACAGAAATTATTGGAGGAATTCAAAGTGATTTCACAATCGACCTTCCACACAAAGACTGTGTAATACACAACATTTAAAAAAACCCACAAAGCGAAAATATATATCAACGACAAACTCAAACACATCACACATTTCAAAACTTAATTTTAATCCACGGGAATCCTTTGAACGGAGGAATCGAGGAATTACCTATAAGTTAAAGGGAAAACTGCATGATTTTTTTTTGTCTATTAAGGGAAGTTTGAGCGGACAACTTCCCTTAATCCCTTTATTCATGTTCTTCGAGGAACATGAATGTGTATGGGACAGCATATACATAATAGGTACATATGTATATTCATACATATAACATGTATAGGTATATCTACATACTCTACATATCTACACTCTACAATGTGGGCATTACTTCTCTATCTAATAGGCCCATCATTTTTTACTCTATATATATGTATGCCGAGGAGAAATCAAACCGGAATTAAAATGTAACGAGAAATTACGGAGGAAATCTGTCTGTCTCCCAAAACGTGAGGAACCACAAAATGTATAGTAGTACCTATATTTTTAAAATGTCCACACAGCAACCGTTATTAATCTTTATAGGACAGTATATGACAATCATTCAATTTTGTATATACTCTCAAATTAAATAAAGTATGTGGTCCCAAGGATAGGGCTAGGAATCCTTGCCCATTTGAAATACATAGAGTGGGCGGTCTAGCTCCTCCTTCTCAACCACATACTTTTTTTAATTTGAGAGTACATACATACATTTTTGTAGACAGAGGAATTGTGAAGATCGTCAGCACAGAGCAGCTACGATATATTTATACATGCATGTGTGCATTTTTACGCAACTCCGAAATAATTATTAATCATTCAAGCTGTATTTTATGATCCACATAATTCATAATTTAGTGAGAACTCGACAAGTGGGGATTGCTAATGCGAGGAAATCCCAATTAAATTAAAACAAATGTGAGCTCGTCGCGGAACTCGAAGAAATAAAAATATGTGTGCTGGCTTTATATAGACGTTGGGGATGAATGAGAATTGTCGAGTGAAAATGCACCTACTTATATTATACAGTATATATGTGTAGAGTCATCACAGAGCTTTCTTGTATAAATCCCCAGAAAATCAATGGAATTTCCATCGCAACAAAAGATAAATGTATATATAAATGTGTGCAAAAAGAGGAAACCCACAGTCGAGTTTTATATATATTAGTTGAAGGAGAAAAAACCTCCAGAATTTCTTTATTAAATCCAAAAGTATATTTGTATATTATTATTATATATATACATATAGTTGTCAATCATTTTGTACACTTCTTTTGTGCATAAAAATTGGAATCCGCATTTACCTTTCTTTGCATTCACAAATTATTAAGAGTTATATAAACATGATATCTTCATTGGAATTTGACAATGAAAAAGGGAAATCAGAAGCATGAGAAAGTATATACATAAATATATATATCGTCGGTTAAGTTCACAAAATACGGGCCAAATGATAATACCGTATTTTAGAACTATATATATATAGATTTTGGGATTTTGTGTGTTGAGTTGTCAATGTGGAAAAATGTGAGTTTGTTTTGTGATTCTCTTATCAGGGGATGTCCATCTCTATTTGCGCCAGCCTCTGTACCCACCGTGATGGCCATGATGACCCCCCCAACCCCCACCATGATGACCTCCCCACCCACCGTGATGACCTCCACCCCATTGTCTTGCCTCCCTCTCCGACTTCAATTCTATACACAAAAAAACAAAAAAATCCAACAAATCAATTATAGAATTCCCAACGGATTTCCTTTTCATTTTCTCAGTTCACAAACAACGGTCGATCCACATTCACAAAATACAAAATATATATATATACAAGATGGAAAAATGAATCAGAGTTCAATTGAAAAATGACAGGAAACTGGACATTTCACGAGGGATTTGATTTAATTGATAATTGATTTGATTATATACCTTCAGAGACGGCTGGAGATGCCAAAGTCAGCGTTGTCAAGAGAGTGAAAACGGCCAAAACCACAAGAATCGAGGTAAAGGAAATGCTTGACATTTTCTGTGCGGAGAAATCCCGGCTTGTTTTTCGTGTGGTTGTGTGTGATGTGTCCGTGTGGAAAAGTAAATGAAAGATTTAATATATAATAGAGAGCTGTGTGTGCTATGGAATGAGACTTTTCAAAAAGTTGTTGCTGCGTTGAGAGCGACAAAAGTTTGACTGTGAAATCCATCAGATTTTCCAGCCTTTTTATATGCCAACTCCTCAACCCTTAAAATTTTCCAGCCTCCATTCCAATTTGGATTTCCTAGATTTGATAAGGACAGAGTTTCCTTCTTTGTCCTGTTTTTTATGAAGGGGCTCCTGTGGAAATTCCACAGTGTCGAGTCGAGTCAACAAAGGGATTAAGTTAATGAACTTGAACGTCAACGGCTGTGGTATGCACAAGAAAAACCCAGAAATATCCAGACACACACACACACACACACAGCTTTATTTTTGTACAGAAAACACGAGACTCATTGTCAGAAATTTTTTTTTTTATGTATAGGTATATATACGTATATATTGTCTTCTATATTGTCTTTCGTAATCTCAAATCCACAGCCGATCGTATATATATAGACAAATCCAAATGATTTTTTAGCCTTCAGAGTTCAACTTTGCCGGATTATGTATACAAACTTAAATAAAAGATAAAGGAAAAAACTAGAAAGGTTGAAGAATTTTTTAGTCACGCACTCGAATTGTATTATATAATTGGAAATGTTCAAATGTGTACTATAGTATATAGGTAGTATTAGTATATACAAATTACAAGCTTAAATGGATTCGAAATCCCACAGACGGGATTTGCCTTTGGATTCTCACAATTTACAATTTACAATTTACAGTCTTTTTTGAGCATTGGAAAACGGATGTGAGGATTTAAATAAACTTTCAAATGTCGTTTTCATATTCAAATCGTTTAATTATAATTACGTCAAATGGAGAACTCATTTATTTTAATTACATTTCATTTCCCAATGTCTTTGAATTAAAAAGAGAAAAGAGGTACAAAATCCCCATTTGCCTTTTGCTATATATATGAATGTAAATGGAAATCCACAGTCAATATATAAACTGTATGAAATTAAATGAGATTAAAATGGGAGGATTCTATTGTATATATACATATATATGAATTGTCACTGACAATTTGTCAGGTTCCCCTGTGCATATTATGTGCAAGAGCATTGACTCTGTGAGCTTATATATATATACACTGTGTGATGTTTGCACCGTTCTTTTGTCAACCGTATGTTGTGTGGTGTCTCCACATTCGTATATATATATTGTATATAGGGAAAGTGTTCAGAACCATATGGCGAAGTGGATGGATAAACAGACCACATACTGCTTTTCACATATTACTGCTTTTTTGTTTACATATTAATATAAATAGAAAAAGTTAGAAGTCTGTACAAAAAAATTGCAAATATTTCATTTTAATTACGTTTAAATTAATGATTAAAGAGATTTTGCTATAGGAGTGAGCGGTAAAGGTGGAAACTATAACGTTGATCAAAAATCGGCGCTAGAGTTTTATAATGGAAGTAAAAGTACATGGCAGAGTTCAAGGAAATCTCTATGGAATGAATTTTACTCTCGCGCGTGTCACAATGCTAAAATTTTGCTCGACATTCAAACTCGAATACGAGTATATCTCGACTTCTAGAAAGTAATAAGTGGTCTGTTTATTTAGGGGCTGTCCACAAACTGAGTCAGCTAAAAAAGCCGATTTTTCGACCCCCCTCCCCCCACGTCAGGTAACGTCAGATTCCGGATGACCCCCCGTCCCCCCACGTCAGCTTCTGTCAGATAGGGCCTGATCCCCCCAATGGACTTTTTCCAAAAAAAACTCTAAATTCTCGTTGATGGCCTATATTTCTACTGATATAAGGATGATTTCTAAGCAGTTTTTCAGTAGGATTAAAAAAATGGAACCCCATTCATGAGTGAAAGCTCCTCCCACTTTTATCCTTGCTCAAGTCTTTTGTGTGATACGAAAGGCTTAGCAAGGAGAAATTTCATAGAATTTAGAATATTCAAGTTAAGTATTTCAAAGAACCCTTCTTATAGACTTTTCAAGCTATTCCGCATAGAATCTTGGAATTTTAAAGAGGTTTTCGGCCAGTGAGCCCTTGGTAGAAACTTAGGATCAAATAGAGAGTATCCACTAATTCCGACACACTTTGCTTTATGTCGCTGTCTACTCAATGTTGATGTATAGGAACAAAAGTAAATAGACTTTATTAACGTATACTCTATTCTCTATTTGCATGATTTTTTATATGGTGCTCGGACTCCGTAGTAACCAATGAGATGAAGGTTTCTACGAGCTTCCGTCATTAGTGCTTGTGCACTATTTTTCGCAATTTTGGCTGACAATCTCCTCCAAATATTTCTGAAGTCTCCAGGTTGGTGGTCCAGTCGCTTGTACTCCCTCTTGCATAGAGCCCAAAACTTTTTATTCATCGAGCTACGGTAAATTTGGGGGCATTTTCAACCTTGTTGACATAATCTATGCCAATTGACTCTAATCACTGAGTGAGACATCATTTATAATGACTGCTGGCCATGTCCATCCCAAGCAAGATATCTTGAATATTATGATGCTTTTCTATAAAGGAGAGAAGTCTCTTTTGAAGGCATTCTTTTAAATACTCATCCCCCGCCATTGTGCCCTCTGAAATGTATGGAGTAGAGCAATTTCCAAATTTATCCAAGGCCTGTCAAACGAGGTATTTTTTGTAGAACTTATCTTTAGTTTTGAAACGGACTTCATTTGGTACTTTGGAGTTGTCCTTGCTGCTGTAGAATTGGGGACCAGAAACATCCTTCGGGTCAAAGAGGACGTATGACCCATCGTCAATGATGATGATTGTCAAACGTGTTTTTCGTCTGTAAAATTTTCGACAGTTTGTCTTTACAACTTGCTCTTGTCGCGTGGTTTGCTCCGGAATTGTGGTTGCCCTTTTTGATTTGTAGCCAAGAGTGTGGACTTTTATTTTATTACAATATGACTTGCTCAACTTG
>JAIUND010004471.1:0-11902 GCA_034699125.1 Gisinianus flammeolus | reverse complement strand
TGGGCAAATACCGTGTGGGCCAAAATAAATAATTTGTGGGCACTTTTGAATACTTTTGTGGGCCGATTATATTACAATCCTTCCCACAGTGTCTCGAAAATAAAATTTTATATATTTAGTATTTAGTTGTGTCGAATGTAGAGGCTTTAAAAATCGTGTTTCGCTTCGATGTGCGATCCGAAATATATACTTCATAATAGGTTGTGTGCACTGTGATGTATTAATGAATAGAAACGAATGAAAAAGAATTTATTGTGAATTGTCAAAATTAAGACGAGTTTTGAGTCATCAACCGAACTTGAAATCAATCCCACTGGAATATTTCCATACTCATCAATTCCCTCCAGACTGGATTTACAAGCCGCGGAAATCGGAGAGTGGATGGAAATCGAAGAAAGAAAGGATTTTATCCGAAATCTGCAAGCACAGCCAAGAATCAGCTTTAATTGTATTGTTATTTTAATTGTGTGTGGATCATAAATATAAATTACAGAAATAATATCGTAAGTAAGTATTCGTAAGTAGATTCTATACCGAGTAGAAAATATTGACTGATAGTTTTTTAATGAGGAAATTGAAATTATAGGTACAAGAATTGTCCAAAGTGTGCCTTTTCTTAAGCAGACGGAAATTCAGAGTTTCCATTGGCATTGGCTGAAACATCCAAACATCCAGTTCCCGTTGGCTTGCACCGATAAACAGGATATTGCTACTAATTCCGGAACTACTTGGACAACTGCTTTCTGAAGGAGCACAAATGATCCTGGAATTGCATGAACGGCGTCGAACTGTTGCATGTCGCAGGGAAAATGTAACCCACAGCCACAAAAACTCATGAAATCCAACATCTAACAACGTGATAAATGATTCGGAGGAGAAGAAAGCAGATTGCACAGTGAGTGTCTGGCTTATTATGATAGTCAATGGACTTATAATCAAAAACTGCCAGCACTTGGACATGATTTTCCTCCGGATAGAATTTTCACTCTCCACATTTGATGATGTGACTAGAATAATGAATTCAATTTAGATCATCCGATGTCAAAGCAATCATTTTGAGCTGAGAGGCTGCCGAAATCGTTGCGTAATTTCATTTCAAATCCGACCACATGTATAGGCATTTTCAATTTTTGTCTCTACAAACTCCTTTCGCATTTTAAGAAACGGGTAGAACTTAAAAAAACGAAACTCGGCTGTTACTTACAAACGCGGGCTTTTGATTACAGCAGAGATCTCCATGTGAAAACGTTTTTCATTGGCAATTAGGGTAAATAAAAGGAAAGGAAATGGACTTCCTTTCATTTTATTACAAAACAGCGATTTTGGAAGGGACATTTACTGATTGTGATTACAGTTTATTTTGGTGGAAGGAAATTGCAAGATTTATATTCTTTCCGCTGCTTTTACAGGGCTCCAATTAAATCGTAATCCGGGTGCAAATAATTCAGCTCAGCACTCAGCAATAAAAATGAAGATAAATGCGATGGTCTTGCAATTTCAAAACACGGAATTTCGAAATCCAAAAGATAAATCAAAGCGAAAGATTTCCACATGGGGGAAACAAATTCACTGCTAAATGCAAAATCACCGCTCCATGATTTTCCCCAGGGACATTAAATTCCCCAATGAAAATTATTTGACGATGTGGATAGAATAACGGGTCATCTACTACTATCTAGAAGTCGAGATATTGGAGTTTTCCTTTTGGCCGCTTTTGAGCCATGGCGTTTCTGGATGATTTCGTAATTAAAAAAATCACAAGAAAACAATCGTCATATATTTAGTTAATAATTAAAAATATTTGCAATTTTTTTACATATTTGTAAGTGTTTCTATAAAATAACCCATGTTTTTCTGCATATTAATATGCGAAAAAGTCAAAAGTAGTAGATGACCCGTTATTCCATCCACAACTTCATTTTATTTCGAACACAGAAGCACGATAAAGCAATTATTATTTACTGCAGTTCGACGCCATTTAACTGTGTGTGCGTTGTTTTGTCACCAATTGCTCATGGGAGATTAACTGTAGTGGCTTCATTCTTGAATTCTCTTGGAATTAAATGAGCGGCGTCAAACTGTCGCAATAAAAATCGGAAATTGTAAGGCAATTACTGGTTGTTCATGAACTGACGCGGACTCAAGTCGAATGATGTTCCAATGGACCTTTTAATCTTCATCTTCAAAAGGGTTAGAATTCTAGAATTTCAAGCATTTCTTATTGTCTAATCTTGAATAGACTTTCGGTTTGAAAAGAATGACGAAAAAGTTGGCGACAAGAAACCAAACTGATAAAACCAAGTAATTTCGGAATGGCCGTCACGGAAGGGCCGTCACGTCCTTCGGTGTTGGGCACTTATTCAATATCCAAGATTTCTGGGCGCAGGCCAGAGTAGATAGCGAATTCTTTTAACTTGTAAAATCGCGTAAGGAAATCCACTGTTGAATTTCCTTCGTTCCCGCCACTTCCAGCATGATGAAAATAAGCGTGACAGAATTTCTATGGAATTAGAATTTCTGTTCGAAGGAAAAGGATAACCGACGAATTCTAAATGCTCCGAAGAAGTTCTTCGGAAGAACCCCAAAAGTTGAACAAAATCAAAGAAAAGGAGCAACTGGAGGATTCTTCTTCCTTTTCTTGTTGATTGGGTCTGAGAACTCTGAGATGATTTGTTGGCGAGATGGAGTTGTGAAAATGATGGATTTGACGAGTTGAATCTCGCGGGAACTTTCCACAGGAAAAGTAAAACGTCATACATATAGGAAAATTGGGATTCTTGCTCCCAAGTTCATTGTCATTCATTGTTGCTTCGTGACGCAACGGAACAATTAAATCAAATGGAAGTCAAATGTATAAATTAAAATGACATTTCTGTATTTCAAAGAAAAAAACATGTCATAATGCACGCCGTTTACAAATTCGGGAAAAATGAATTAACTGCTAAATCTCCGTTTTTTTAATTTCCACACAGACACATCAAATTCCACTGCGCAAATTATTTTAATTCGAATCATGACAGAACATATTTACTCCAGTTCGACGCCGTTCACAATCAGTTGTTTGTTCCTTGTCTGACAGAACAAATTGTCAAAGACCTAACTAGATCGGCTTAGAGCACGAATTCTCGTGGAATTAAATGAACGGCGTCGAGCTGTTGCAATACAAATCAGGAATTGCAACGCAATTACAAAATATTCTCGAGCTTGTGAGTCGTGAAATCCGATTCGCGCCTGACAATTCGGTAATAAAATGATGAATCCATTGAGTTAACACTGCGTGAATTACATTTTCAAATCCTGGGAGTCAATTAAAGAAATTCAGCTGCGTTGTCTTCAACCTTCAATTTCCTCCAAAAAGAGCTGCTCGATTTCTCTTTGGATTTCTATAAAGGCAATATTCGTGCGAATGTACGATATTGTAGTCGAAGCTCCTATACTCATTCAAAATGCCAATTGAAAAACCCCGTATTTTTAGAAATGGCACATTTTATTTCCTGCAAGGAAACTGCCTTTTTATTTCCCGAATAAACATTTGGGATTTCGAGACGTCACACATTCTCTCGACAAAGTATTTTGTTGTGATGGCGCAATTACGAGATGCACAGAATGCAATTCGAGTCAACCTCTTTAATGTACATCAACATCAGCCAACTATATAGGGTCACTTGGGGTGTGTGTGTGCAAACGGGGTGAGTTTGCAATATAAAGATTTGAGGCCCTTAAAAAAACATTTTGGAAAAAAAACCTAAGGGAGATCCAAATATCTAGGTAATCAATTATTTACATTCTATCAAATTTTGGGACTGGCATATGTTTAAAGTCGGGATGTGGAACTGATTTTGTAATAACGGAATCCGTTAAACGGATCCTCCATTCTGCTTGGAGGATCGACTTGTGTTTGGTATAGTTCTGGTGCATGAGTTGCTCTACTGATAAGCCACAATAACCATAAAAATCCATTTAGTTTAACAAGAGTCATTTCAAGTCCACGTTTGACAACACAAATTACCTGCACATTCACCAGGTTTAAGTTAGGTTTTACGCACAATTTAACCTTTACATTTTACGCACACTGAACACCTATATACGTTTTCCTTCTGCCCAGTCCGGGCGGGGTGTCCCCGAATAAGCTCAAGAAGCAGCGTTGAAATGATACATTTTTCATCCTGGAAATTTTATAATTCAGTCACACTTTTAGGTCGTAATTTAAATTAAAGATTAATTTCAAACACACCAGACAATAAATTTCTTTGGCCCTACATAAAACTATTTTTTTCATCCTGTTTGGACTGTGCAAACAAAATTCTTCTTTCCATATCAAATAAGTTTATTGCAAAAAAATGCTCGACTTGTTGTTCACACAGTCCTTTAATTGATCTTTCATGTTCTTCATTTTGTGTAGCTTATGCATTCGAATTGGAAAAGAAAAATAGCTAGACTCAACCGTGACAAATTGAACGTGAACAAAAGAACTGCAAACTGCAGTTATGCATTTGAACTTCGTGTCATATGAAGCGTAAATTATCATGGAAATAACTGAGCGGCGTCGAACTGTCACAATACAAATATGATATTTTAACGAAATATCAACAACTTCTGATCAAATCCAAGAAAAAATATAGTATACAAATTGAAAAAATTGGAAATTTAATTTGAATGGACCGAAAATACTTTCTGGAGTCTCCACAGCTTCAACTCGGATTTTCACCCTCTTTCCCTCAGTCATTTTGTGACTCCACAAACCAACCGACACAACAAAATCCGTATCGTTTTGACGGTGGACGAGTCTTCAAGCACATCCAATAAGAATTTCAAATAAAAACGAATACCATTTGAAATCAGGGAATTCAGTCGCATTTACGAAATAAAAACCAATTTTAACCCTCAACTGACAATATAATGAAAGTGGTATGCCGTAAAAATTATCAATCGGCGTTCAATCACGACAAATAATTTTGAAGTGAAATTGAACCAAATTCATTTTAGGACTATCAAAAGAAATCCTTTTCGGATTTACAACAATTAAATAGTTGTAAGGACGATTTTATAAGAAGACAGAGCTGAAAAATGTATGGATTCTAACTTTAAATAAATAGCGCATAAAATATTATATTTGCAAGCTGAGGAAAGTAAAACAATTTTTGATTATGCATCAACAGAATTGTTTTTTAATGAATTGTCTCAGTTTGTTGCCAACCGAAACTTGATTTTAAATGCAACTTGATTTTAAATCTTCAAACAAGACCAAAAGATTTAAAAAATTCATGTAGGAAAAGATTAATTTTTGTCGTTTGAACATAATTGCAGCAAACCAGCAGTTTATGCTAGAGTTCAACGCCATTTGTGTTTTTTTCACTTTGGTGGCTTAAATGTTGTAGAAGGTTAAATGTGCTTTAGTAGTTTGCTGATAACTACTAAAATAAGTTGAGTGATTGTGATGAAAACCCAAATTAAAAATTGAAGGCGATTTTCGTGCCCACATGAAAAGAGGTGAATGCACCCGGAATCGGCGGGCAAATAAATTCGATAGAGCTAGGAGTTCGTTTTCGTTCCATATTTTGAATTTGAAATCCACTGCCTGACAAACTGTGACATGGATTGGAGAATCATTCAATATCTCTATCTTTTCTTTCGAAAATAAAATCCCATCGACTAAACCAGATGTCTTTTTTCTTTTGATCTCCTCCACACTCTCATTGAAATCTTGAACACCAACAAAAACAAATAGCGGAATTAAACAGGAAATTGGCAATTGGCGACCGCGTATTCACAAATGCCACTTTATACTTAATTGGAAGCGATTGCTATGGGTGATTGGAAACGAGTCAAATCTGACAAAAACCACCCGAGCTTGCAGAAAAATCGCCAGAAAATAGCCCGATTGACGGCGCGGCGGGTGAGAAAGAGAAAGTGCCGAACTGACGGGATTCATTTCCAGCTAAATTGTATATAATATTCAATTCATTGTTTGTTCATGCTAAAATTCAAAATCTTTGGACAATGCTTTTCCCGGTTTGGGAAATTCTCAGTGTTGCGAAACAAATGTTGATGGTAAATGTGAAGGAGCTCGAGTCTGATGCTGGAGCTGGCATCAATATTTTAGTGCATTAGTTTTCAACATGCGGATTCACTGGGGAAAAACCGTAATCGCTTGCACTCAGTTTTTTATGTTTTTAAATTACGTGTTTCCCATTTAACTGACGAGCGCTCACTGCTTCTGTAACTACATCAAAATATAGATCCAATCACGTTCTACTTTGACTTTGACTTTGAGCATAATTGTAACTCTAATGTTTCAACGGACCACAGACCTTCAAAATGATCCAGCACATACAATTTCCATTCATTTGAGTGAAGACGCTGCTCGCTGCTCAATTTCATCTCTAACAGAAATATCCGGGAATATTCAAAACGACAATTTTTCGTGGACATTTCGATAACAGTAATTGATAAAACTCACTTTATCACACCAAATTCGAGAAGTTGGGCCGAATATTTCCCGCCCTCCTCATTTGTAAATCTCACAGAACGAAATTCATCAGCGACGTATTGAAAATCCATCACGTCCTTTCCAGTAAAAGTTGTTGTAAACTCCGGTTGTGGGAAATTGTGGGTACATATTTAAGGAATTTCATGTAATTTTTTTCGACTTCAACGCCATACAAAATCTCCTGTTCAATTTGTCACATCCCAGTGACTAGGTATATAATCAGTTTCTCCGTGTTAAACATATAATGTGGTTGCTCAAGTCAATTTCATCGTTGTTGTTATGCAGTATAACTTATTCTCGTGTGCCACTTTAAATAGTTGTCATTGTTGGATAAAATTTAAAGAACGACAGAAATTGATTTGGAATGTCAATCCGGATCACTCCCGATCAGTAAAGCTATAGTTGAACAGTTGGAAGAAAATTCAACGGCAAAATCTGATGAACGCGGCTTTCAGTTTCGTCTTCGTCAAATTCGGGAGTTGGTTAGTGTCCATTGCGTTTCTCTCGAAATATCTGACGTCTTCTATATAGGCAACTCAATTCGATAATATGTTAACGATTGAGCAGGAATTAGATTCCTGAATTTACAAGAAGTTTTCCATGTTGTGGACCAAGAGAACAAACTGAGATTCTTGTTTCAAGAGACTCAAATGGATGGTACGCTCTGTCCGATCCGATGAGGAAGTCAAATGCAAATTGCGGTTCAGTTGCTGGTCGGATCGGATCGATCCACCATCCACATTTTGGTGAGCCTTACCGGTGGTCCTTCGATTTTTCAAACGAGAAATATTTTCAGTATACGAATCTCGTCTACGAATTTGTCTTTCCTTTAACGTTAATACGATCATGAGCATGAGTTGGTTTTTCTTTCGGGCTCCGCTTCCCTCCCGCTTTTAAATATTTTTAATATTAAAGCATTGAGATTTAATGGAATTAAGACTCGGCACGGGTCGGATAACGGATAATCCATTATCCGAATGGCGTTATCCGTCGGATAGACAATCCGAACGGATAAACTGATCGGATAACTTTTTATCCGACTCTCGTGTGTAAAAATGAAAACAGTCATGGAAAAATTTTCTCAGTGGCAGTGCACACTGATAGCGATTGAGAAATTAGGGATAAAAAATATAATGTACGTAGATACGTGTTTTTGCCTGTGTGATTCCTTCCCCTGGCAAAGGTAACGATATTATGTTTGAATGGCGTTGTACCTAAACAATTTTACAATTACAGCATGGAATATTTTGTGATAAAGCAAAATCGACAAGAAATACAACTGAGTGGCGTCAGAGTTGTACATGAATTTTAATTTAATTATGACCTGAAATTAGCTCGTGTGGCCGTGGTCGCAGGTGGTCGCAGGCAAATGATATATTTATTAATAGTGTAAACTCTGGTGATCATTTTGATACTAATATGAGCACAGCCTTCGGCAGCCTTCAAAAGTTATGGACATTTTTAATTTCGCCATTTAAAATACATGGACAGGTTTTATTTGTCAACAAGATTTGAAACAATTTTTCCATAATTAACAGTTTTTTGAAATTCTAAAATACTTATTTTCTTGTCCTTTAAGTACTTAAGATTATTATAAAAATCGAAAACAAACAAAATTTAACATTTCCCTTCTCAAATTGTCAGCGTAAATCCAATTGAAGTCGGATGAAAAGTTATCCGATCAGTTTATCCGTTCGGATTATTTATCCGACGGATAAAAAAAAAGTTGTATAAACCGTTCGGATAACGGATATATATCCGACCCATTACCTAGTCTTAGATATGTGGAATGGTTCAATTAAATTGTATTCTCACGTTGCAGTTTGACGCCACTTCGTTTTGTTTCGTCTTTTGATACAGTCTCATCACGAAGATCGATAATACAGTTGCCCGTAAAAATTTCTCATTTTAATGCGAGGACTATAAAAATGAATGAGCTGTTTTCTTAAGACACAAAATCTCAACTTAGATTCTCAGTCTTATTTGTCCCGTGTATAATTTACGACTTTTGTGATGACCACAGCACAACATGTTGTTTTGTGCTTGGAGAATTGAAAGAGTTTGACGCCACTCAAACAAATTGACTGTGTTTCCTGTGTTCTATAAATAAGGTTATTGACTCCTTTAAAGCACTAAACACATGATTTAATAACTTTTGTCAGTCCACAGTATTCATTATTCAATTCGTCCATTCTTCATCCCTTTACCATGAATTAATTAGCTTATCCTTTACATCTTTAGTAAATGGCTTGAGCACATACGCGGAATGAACATGGGGAAACATGTCCCTCAACCGCAGTCATAAGGAGAAAACTTCGCTGTTGACTTGTACACCCAGTTTTACCCCCCTCTATAGTGGGAGGACCAAGGTTCGAATCCCAACCACGTTACAAATAAAAATCCATTGCTCATTGTGGCATTTTGAATTTCCCGCCAAATTCCCGTCTACGTATGTACATATACTATTTATTATATAAAATGTGGTCAAATGTGCATATTGTAATATGAAAGTACGCCTTCTTCTTAAATAAAGGAAATTCACTGAGAGTCAAATTTGTTTTGTGTCACTTCAACGCCGTTCAGTACAGGATATGTATTAGTGAATGGATTATAATTATTTAATATTTCATGCGTGAGTTTTTACCCAACAAAATATTAAATACATGCACGTTTGGATGTTATCAACATCCAAACCAATTTGTTATTCCGACTTACAAATAAATTAATTTTTGTGTGAGAATTCGAATATGTACAATTAACAATTATTACAGTGCACACATATTCAAATTGTGATCTTTGATCTTCAATGTTGTGGATCGAGAACCAAATTGATCCATTTAATTATTGGCGATTGCGATTGGCCATGAGGAAATTGATGGAGCTGTCAAATATGACTTTGAGGATTGTGAGCACAAGCATTTTATCCGCAAAATACCCGGAGAAGCCCACAGAATCATTTTGAGGACAGCCATCGAGCGGATCGTCTGTCCAAGCCAAGCCCAAGCAAGATTCTGAGGAAAGGAACTCGGATGAGTGCGGACGAAGAAACGAAAGAAGAGTGACGAAGAGCGTGATGTGACGAGCATATATTGAAATACCAGAGCCAGATTCGCTTTGTATTCCGGAGCAGTTGCGGTCCGTCCCTCTCGACCCCTTTTTTTGCCTTGGTGCCCTTGGTTTTGGTCGTCCAAGTGTATTTATGGATGACTTTGAAGGGTCTCTCCAAATGTAATCGCTCTCTTTACCGACGCCAATACTTGCTTGGAAAAAAGAGTCATTTTCTGACTGTGTGTGGAAAGTCCGTTGTTACTATTCGGAAATGGACAAACAGATACTGTGGAGACAGCAGACGAAGGCGAATGATTCCTTGCGGGAATTCAAAGGTGAACTGTGAGCTGGCGTTTCTCCGTCTCATTTCATTTAGAGTTCAGAGTCTTGTAGGTTTGTTTTGTACAGTAACTATAACATTTGGACAAAGGGAGAGTTTCGTCCGTCATCGCCCCGAATTTCAACTACAATTGTTTTTAATGAGCCTTCGCTCACAAGGGACGTTTTTAAAAAATTCTAGAATCCATACACTTTTGGATATGAAGCTTAAAAGGCCCATCGGAACATCATTCGAATTGAATCAGTTCACGAACAAGCAGTTTTTCGTTACCCTTTTCGATTTTATATTGTGACAGTTTGACGCCGTTCATGCCATTCCATGGGAATTTGCTGCCAATTTTTAACACAGTTCGAACAGGCTCCTTCAATTAAATTCCGACAAAACAACGCACACACATTGGAGTGGCGTGAAAGTGGAGTAAATAAATGATCTCCATATCATGATTCTGCGTTTGAAATGAAATAATTTGCACAGCAAAATGTAGAGGAGGTGCGGTCAAGATTGAGCAGTGAAGTACTTCCATTGTGACGCGCTTTGTATTGAAGGTATTGGAAATGTGAATATATCAAATGAAAGGCGAATTCATTATCTATTGATATCTCAACTCTTTTACTTTTAATGTCAATTAATTATAATAGATAATTAAGTTTTGAAAAAGCTTCCAAAAGGATAAGGGCGGGCAAGATTGAGCATCGCCTTGCAAGCATAGGAATACATATGGATTTATCCATCGCATGCTTAACTTTACAAAATGACCAATTTAACAGGGGCAAATGCTAAATAACTAAACTTAATATCAAACGAATAATTTATTTATTTACAAAATGCAATAAAATAACATATCGTGACTCAATATAAACGAAAACTCAGAGAATTAAAGATTAAACACCGTAAAACTGTGAACCTGTCACTCATAGTGAGACAAACGTCCGCCAAATATTGTATAAACAGTCGGAAATGTGCCTTGAGATGGGAATAATTGTTGACGAGATCACACTTTGAAAATACTTTCCGAAAGTATTCCGACTAATTTTGATATCTCTAGCTGCTTTTGTTTTTTATTCAAATTTCCGTCCTTCACCGCTTGAATTACATCAATCAGACGACCAAAATCAATTTTCTCGGATGTTTTCCTATATTTGGACACCACTAGAAGAAATAAATGATAAGAATTAAAAAGTGACGGCCTGAAGACACGATTCATAACTACGAGCAACGCTGCTCAATCTTGCCCGCTCAGAGTGCTCAATCTTGCCCGCACCATAAGAAATTCAATAACACAGATTTAAAATCGTCTAATTGGACAATTGCCAATGAATTTTCAAAATAATTTCAAGTTTTTACAACAATTGCAATCTATACATTGACAAAAAGCAAGAATTGTTTACATAATTTTGATAGGGAACTCTGAAAATCACTTATCCGAACGGCTTCCAAACTGCGTTTGCCTTTTCAAACGACCCTTTTTAGGTAGTCCAGTTTTGGACATGGATAAATTCTGTCCCTGTTAGCTAATTTGTCCCTTGATGGAATTAAACTAATCCCCTTTACCTCCTCTACATGCCCCATAACACCAACTTTGTGCAAAACCTTTTTATTTTAATAAAAAATCCAATAAACGGTGCTGCTCAATCTTGCCCGCAGTTCCTCTATTTTTAGATTGGTATAAATTTAATGTAATAGAGATTTCAGTTATTCCAAATAATCAAAAAATATGCACATTTAGAAACAAAAAAGATATTCTCAAACGAAATGGAGTACAAAATTAAATAAATTAAAGAATTATTGTAAAAAAAAACATGTAGAAGTTAAATTAATGGTTTGAATTTAAATTTTCAATCGTCATTTGGAATTCGGTAAAGGGAAATTTGCGGGAGTTTATGAGTGTTCAAATGAATTGCCAATTCCTTCGAGTCCAGAGTCCAGAATTTACAATCAACCAACTTTCAATGTTGAATTTGATCCCCATGTCGACGTTTTCGATGGTCCTTCAAATGTGTAGATTGAGCTGCTGAGTAGGGGCA